>JAPYZB010001515.1:0-22129 GCA_030522745.1 Eupelmus kiefferi | reverse complement strand
CAACTACTCTAGAGATATGAGGTGTTTTTATGTATAAATTTTGCACATCAAAAATATCAATTTATAAGGCAAAAATGCCGGCAGTCTAAAGGTTAAATAGTTATTAAAACAATTGTTTCTATATTACGATATATTTATTCTTTAATGTCAAAATACAGATTTTGTTGCAACAATCTTAAATATTTGAAATGAAAATAAATATCTTCTTTTATGCAAATTTCAAATAAAATACAAATTATCTCTACAAATCTTTTAATTATTGAATAAACCTAGAATTACAAAAAATTGCCTACAATATTAAAAGTAAAACAAGTTTGAAATTGATCGAAACGTGCAAAAAAAGTTCGGTAAAACCATACCGCAAAAAATTCCGCCACAAGCAGCTGCTATCTCTCTCCCTCTCGCACTCCCCTCGTTTTCTCTCAAGACCAAGTTCAATGTCGCACGATGGCCGAATACTTTTTCGAAGGGTGATTGATGCCGCGCGTAAATCGCTCGTCCACCGCCCGCTTGACCAAGTCGGCGTCTAATGTCTCTCGCGCTCGCGCGCGCGCCTCTCGCGACATGTTTACGACCACGTGTGAAAGTCACACATATGTCTAGCCAGGCAGAGTCATGTGCAAGAGGTCCCGGGGATATTCCCGGTGCGCGCCTTTATGCCAGCTCTCTCTTTCGTTTCTTTCTCCCCGTTCTTTCTCGGTATCCGTCGCACTTACTTTCCGTTACGGCCCGAGAGAGCCGAGAGTTTATAAATTTGAGGTATTTTACGTGGTAATGGAAAGTGCATTTCGCGGGCTTTTTTTCTTTTATGACTTATTGAAGGCGATTTTCATGTGGGGAAAATAGGAATTTTTGTGGAATTACGGGTTTTGTTTGTGAAAATTTTAGGTGATTGTCGAAATTAAAATATATATTCAATATTGCATTGTGTAAGTATTGAAATAATATTAATGTAATATCGGTGTAATGTTGATGTAATACTGCTCGCGGTTAAAAAATTGCGGCAAAAAACATTTAATCGAAAGGTAGATTAATTATTAAATCATTTAATCAAGCCATTAAATTTAAACATTTGTACGTTTCAATTTATAATTTCGAAATCGAAAGTAATCGCTTCTGTCCCATAAATTCCCTCCCTATCTCAAGCGCAACATTCAAAAGTGCAAGAAAACTACAGCATCATTCATTTCCGTTTAGCTTACAACCCAAAATTTACGTAATTACCATCATTACACAGTACTCGATTCAAGCATTTGCTCATAAGCCCGGCCAAACGGAGACAATTTACCGGTCAAGCGAGCCTCATTTTTATAATGTTTTTCATTATGTCAACGCCGGCAGCTTACACATATTCAACCCAAACACTGACGTAATTAAAAACACATCCCAAAAAAAATCAGACCTCCGAACAACAATCCCACTCTCCGAATTTCTCTTCCGCCTCGCTCCTCCCACAGAATCTCAAAAGATTCCGAAGGGAGAAGAAAAAAAAGCGCGCGCTCCGTCCCTATCCGCGTATTATTGCATAGAATTAATGCCCACGTGAAATTGATACACGCGCTCTCGCAGAAATTTATGCAGGGCTCGCTCGTCTCGCGTTCGTCATTCACCACCTACGAATTTCCAGGGGAAAGGAGATATACTAGGCGCTTTGTCCCAGTTAGCCGGCGAGTGTGCATCGCTCGTGCGCCTCCCTATTGGCAAACAATGCAAAATGTGGGAGCCGGCGCAGGCTGGCTTGGATTTATTGGAAAATTCGACGCCCACGCTGATTGCTCGCAGCCGGCGGGTGAAAGTTTCTCTCTCCGCGATGTGTTACGGATTAAGGCGACGACGTTGCGAGCGGCGATGCCAAAGGCAGCCTGCGGAGGACGAAATTTCACTGATTTGAAAAGCTGCGGCGTTGAGGCTTCTTGTTGGGCGATTTTTGCGGGCGGCGCGGACGCGAGTTCGAGTGTTATTGATTTGTGGCTTTCTTATTACGGGCGCGTCGAAGTGAAATATGTCGCTGAATATGAATTATAACGAGCGGGATGTATAATGTATAAGCGTCTTATATATGCTTTTAGGTGTAACGGTAATGCGCGCGTTTAAGGAGCGGTTTGAGGAGTGGGAGACACTGATATTTTGCGAAAGGGACAGCTTTTTATTGGGAGTTTCGTTTTGCTGATTTTTTTGATTCACCGAAAGATTGGGAGAGAAATGAATTTCGGGTTATTATTTAAAATTGAGAAAGTTAGGTGTAATTTGCTTTTGTGAGCTTCATCGATTTATTTGCGTTATTCTTTTTTTAGTTTCAGTTTTAAATAGCTTAAAGAATTAAAATATAAAAAGATATGTAGAAGAACTAACTGATAAACAAGACTAGGATTTATCTATTAATAGATATTTTTATGTAATTTTATAAATTCATGATTTATTATTAAATTATTTTTCTATATCATCAGAAATATACTTGCTTAAAAATATTGAATAAAAAACAGATTAATCGAATATATTAATATAATACTAATAGACTTTCGAAAACAGGTAGTTTTGGTACGCTCAACTAATTATACTTATAGATAAGTGAAAGTTCATAAATCCGAAACTCGCTCTATGCTTTAGAAGCAATCTTATCTTCTGATAACATCGAGTTGCGGTAGCCTCAACATCTAATTTTATCATTAATCTGATTTACTTCGTGTAAACTGCTGTGCTTCAAAATCTTAGAATTTCCATTGCATTCACGTGTAAGCACACTGTATAGTATAAGCAACCAACAAAATGTTTGAGTACAGTTATAATTACTTTGTTCAAACGAAAGTTTGCTGGGTAAGTATAATAAGAGATTAAATTAATGCAATTATCTTTGTAATTCATTGTATAATAAGTAGTGCTAAACAGTAAATATCTTATTTTGTAATACAGTAGTTTATAAAGCTCTTGGCTTATCAAATAATTATCTAAGTATCACTAAAAATGTTTTCGTAATTAAGTAGAACATTTCAAACCTTAATTCTTTAATCTCAAAACATTTGCAAAATGAATATCAATCAACCTCTTTTTAATTAGTACATTAATACATCATTATTCAATATAATGAGCATATATAATTTTAATAAAAATAAAAAATTTTATTATTTATACTTTTCTAACAAAATTATACATTAACTTTTTGCATTAAAAAATGCTAGAAATTAAAAAAGATCATTAAAATTTGATATGTATTATACTAATAAAGCTATTGTAATTTTTCATATAACTTTACTACGTTATGAAAAGTCTTTATTTAATTGTGTATTTATAATCTGCAATATCACTGATATAATATTTTATAAAATTAATTAATATGCTGAAAAAGTGGGTCATACAACAAAAAATGTAACTCGAAGTTATGTCGCTCGGTGAACATGAAGTTTTGGAAAAAGAGGTTTCATTAATTTTCACGGCTTGCACGCAATGTTGTTTATAAAACTTACTTTCTAATTACTTTACTTATTCAAAGTAAAAGCCTAACGATGATATAGCGAATTAACATCCTTCCATCCTTCAGGAGAGTCTGAATATTTCCTTTTCTCGTCATAACTAATGAACCCATTTTTTTTTTATGCAAAAGAAAAACTGCCCTCTGCATAGATTTTAAAACTAGCTAATGATTCTATTCTATAAAAAAAAATATAAATAAATAACGAAATTTCTCTATATTTTGAGAAAACGTTGATCTAGAAAAAATTGTTCTATTTTTCGCAACTCATGGTAGTTTTTTGAAAATCAAGGTTTTCTTAAAAATCTAATAAAGGTGATTACAATTGAGTAGACAAGAACAAAGATATCTGGACTTCTCTTTAAACGTATTTGAATTATTACCAAAAATAAATAAGATTAAAATAATTAAAGTTATATTTTATATGAATATAAAAAGAAAATACTACAATATTGTAATGAATTAAATCTTATACATGTCTTTTATTTTAGAGTCGACTTTTCAAAACTATCAGGATTTTATAGAAACAAATAATAGTTTATTTAATACTCAGACTTTTGCTATTTAGAAAAATTCTCAAGCGATTACCATCAAATCTATACTTCCAACCAAACAATCAATTCTTCTCCCCACATATAAATACCCTCCCAATTTCAGCAATCCTCTTCATCATCCTCCTCAAATCTCACTTCCTCGTCACACATCTCCGTCACACTAACCAAATGATTCACCGTCCACATTTACCCATCCACCCCTAACACACCTCCGACATTAAAAACCAATTCATTACGCATCGAACTGCCTTTGTCCCAACCCAGCTCCAAATTTAATCCACCGCCAAGCGAGCCCCCCAGCGATGTATTTTCGCGCTCAATTGTATTTGGGAGAATTTCCGGCACTCTCTTTCTGACTTGAAAAAAAAAGCTTCGCGCTTGCGTCGGTAGCTTGGCCACCGAAATACACGGCCTCGCCGCGCGCGAATAATATCTGCTATCGCGTCCTTGGGGGCGATTTTTGCGTGAACGTCAGCGAGCGAGCCGCTACAGACTCTCTATCTACTTGAGAAAAGGCTTTCCGAGAAGAGAGTTTGGCTAAGTTTATAACCGCTCCGTCTCTCGCTCGCTTGTGGATTTCGATTTTGGAGGAGGTAGCTTTCGACGAAAATCCAGACGGCCGAAATTTTCGGGGCGGCTTTGAAGAATTATTCGAGGGAAGAGAGGAGAAGATGAATGAGGGAAAGAGTTGCGCTTTTGGAAGTTGGACCTTTTTGCTTTTGCTTTTTCGCGCGACTCCTTTATTCGTATTTATATATCGGCGTTAAGTTGCAGTTTGGGTAGTTTTCCGGAGCTTTAATCGGAGATTATTAATCGAGTGACGACGTTTAGCGGATGTAGCGGTCAGCTTCAACAGGCTATTAATTTTTGTATGTAACAAGATAATTAATTTTGTCGGGTATTTTCTCCTGATAGCTTTTATTTACGTTAGTTATGTTTAACTCCGCGAATACACATCTAAAGTTTATTCAAAACGGTTAAAGTATATTACAGCTTATTGGGAAATATATAACATTGGCTGCGCATCCGAAAGTTACCTGCACTGCCTTATAAAAAAATTATTTACACGATAATTACAAGAATTTCTTTTTAACGAAAATCACTCTCAGTTTAACAGCTCCTATTTCAATTTATCGTCAAAACATCTCTGCACTATCGCTGCGAATGCATAAACTCTCCCGATAAACGCGATCGAGTTTTCGTCTGCGAAAAATAGGCGCGATCGAGTCGTTTTACTCTGTCGGCGGTGTATGCGTGAAAGTAGGAATTTCGCGAGCTGGAAATACTCGTTATTCATCTTTTGTCGCCGTTAAAATTTTCTGCATTTATGTATCGTGTAACAGTTAGCATTTTTGCGCCGGGCTTAGCCGGCCGCGTGGAATTGAGATAAATGGCAAATACGCTTATTACGCGCCGTCATAAATCACTTGGCTTTTTCTCGCATTTCCAATTCACATTTAATAAAACGGAATATTTTTTTTCCAGCCCCTTATGCATTTGTCAGGCGATAACCGCGTCTGGCCGCACGCGTGCGCCTATATAATTAGCGGCGAATTTCATTATTTATAAAATCGCCGGCGTTTGCTGGAAAAAGTTGAAGCGCCGCGACGCAAAACAATTCAGCAGACTGGCGGATGAGACACCTCCGAGGTGGGAAGGATCAATCCAGCTCGTCGATCTCGGAATTGCAGTGAGAATTCGTAGCCCACTCACGTACGCGCCGGCATTCGATACACGTGGGCCGCAAATAGCCCTCGCGTGTAATGGATATCGTGAGAGAGAGAGAGAGAGAGAGAGAGAGAGAGAGAGAGAGAGAGAGAGAGAGAGCGCAAAACTTATTTTTATATCGCAGTGAGAATGGAGCTTTTTTCTCTTTTTATTGCAAACGCTCATGTGCGAGCGGCTAGCGTCAGACGTGCATTTTACATTGTAGCGATCGATACTGTTTTTTTGTACATTATTGTATTTTTATACACAAGTAAGCAAAGCTATCATGTTATTTTTAACTACATTGTTACATTGCCCAATCAATTTAATGTACACGTGTTGGAAGTACAATTTTCGATTTGTTAGTTAAAAGAACTTCACTGTTCAATTACATTGATTGTCATGCAAATGTTCATGGAATTGCTGATATTTGCATTGAATTCAGTGCATAACAATCAGGTAATATAAGCTTTATAACCATATTTTATTTAATAGAAAATTACTTAATTTATTTAATTAATTTTTAGTTCACCAAAGTAAATTATAATAAAAAATTAGATCTTCATAAATCCAAAAATCTTATTCCTTTTTAATTATCGATTTCAAACAAACTGCTTACCTTACCGTACCCACTCGCAAAAAAACACCGCCTGGAACAAAATTTCCCGCAATAAACCAACCTTTATCCGGTATCGCCGATACTTTCTCCCTACAAATTACCTTCGCACCTTCGCCGCCTGCGCAGGTAAACAATGAAAAGAATAAACACCGATCGCGCGACCCCTGACTCTTACCCACACAGCCGCTTTAAATCGACGTATGTAAGCCACGAGACTTTACGATTTTCGGCCCGCGCGCCGTGTACACAGAAGTCGCCTGGTCCCCGGCCAAACATGGTAACGTACATAACGCGCGTCGCGAGATTTTTATCAAAGAACCGCGCGATTTTCAATGCTCGCGCCGCGCGCGAAATTCGAGAGAGCAGCTGACTTTTGCGAAAAGACTCACGGCTTTATCGCGTGAAAGTCGATACATTTTTTTTGCTTCCCGCGCGATCCCCACGTTTTTTTCTCGCGCGATCAACTCGAAAAGCGCAGTGTCGAATTCATTTACATTCACCGCCCGCTTAAGTTTACTGGTAAAGTTTCCGGACGATTTGAATAATTCGAGGGGATAAAGCCGCACGCTGACTTTCTAAAGTTCTATCAATTTCATTCATGTCTTGAGTGTGTAAACGAATGAAAAGATTCCGCGCAGAACTGCGGCCAATGCTCATAAAACGCGGCAAGCACGTCACATACTCGCGCGACGTTTCCGGCAAAGCTGTGCTACCGGCCTTTTTTTCTGCGTTATTGGGTTAAGCCGATTATATAAAATAATAACGCTGAAAGTTCGCGGGGATACGCGTGCAGTGTGAGTAATGACGTTACGTGGCGCGGATCGCGCAGTGCGAATCATCTAATTATTCACCTGTTATATGGGTTCATTACGTTCGTTTAAAATTTCCAGTGGTTTTTTGAGTTGTTTTGAAGTGAGTGAAGTGAAAATTGAGTTGTTATGTAAAAGGATAGGAATTTTTGGTTTTGGCGTTAAAAATATGGTTGTACGAAATTCATAAAATGGTTTAATCTAATACGGCTTTAGTTTTGACGCGTGAGATTATTTACTGTGTTTTATCAGATGTAATACAACAAGGAAGTTGCGAATTATATAAAACGTAAAATGGGAAATGTGAAATTTTGTTATCGTGTATGCATATTAAAATACGAACGTGTTAATATTCATTAATCTTGATGGTTTCTAATGTAAAACGTTTTTATCAATGCTTGTATATGTGTAATATTTTTCATGTGACATATACGGAACAACAAAATATTTTGCTAATTAATCCAATAAAATATTTTACGAAAATTGATTTAATTTGAATAATAATACTGATAAATATTAATTGGAAAATGTAAATGTTTATGACTTGCATTAAATAACATTAAAAATCAGAAAATGTTAAGTAATATTCCTTTCTTTATATTATGAATCAAATAATACTAGAAAAAAATTAATTTATTTTATTTTCTTTATGGACGATTAAGAAAGATCTATCTAAGCCATGTTTATTCGAAAAAAGAAATCACTCTAAATACTCAATAAAAAGAAAAAGTTACAAAGCTTTAGCTAAAAATCGTAATTGCAATGGGGGATTCCGCTCATTATGTCCATTATGCGCATACACCGCGCACACAATTTTGTATGAGTAATTGCGGTTACAAATGGTGCGATTATATGTGGAGTGATCTTTATTTCCGGTTTGTCGTAGGAATTTTTTTGGGGTACATGCTTGCACGTAAAAAAATGAAGCCACTACTTTATTTGAACGAAAAATTAAAAAAACAATAAGTTGATTTTCGATTAGTGGATATTCAAATATTTAAAAAAATTTAATTCAGTTTTTAACTTAATTAAACGTTGACTTATAACATGAAAATTTATTAGAGTACCATATTTCCTTGGTGATTTAAGTTTATTATCAATTTTAATAAAATGAATCTTATGGTTTAAAAATTATTAATTTAAAGTTTTAATTAAAATTTTGTCTTTCATGCCTTTCACTTCCTAAAGACATTTGTAATCTCAAGAAGCCAAAATATCTTACGAGTCAGTTGGGGCATAAATATTTTCCTAAATTTTTAATTCTTTGATACCAAAAATTTCTTTTATAACCAGATATTTACATTTTATCAATGTTAAACATTTTTATTAAATAAGATATTACAAATAAATATTGCAATAAATTATTATCAATCAACATCTTATACATATACACCTTAAAACTGAACTAAACAAAAAGTAGAACTTTATATAGCGCTACACGTAATTTGAAATGCTAAATAGCCAGGTTTTTTTTATTATAAGTGCACTTAAATGTAAAATCAATCTTGTATAGTCGAACGAGAATTCACTTAGAATTTTTTTATATATCAATTTATAAATAAAATAAAAATCAGTCGGCTATGTAAGATATCTAATTTATGTGCATAAGACGCCTCTTTTAACGAAGGCGTCAAAACTTGCAAAAGGAAACGGAGTTGTAACTATTGCAACTGATAAAAAAATTAAGGCAAACGTTATGTGTTTAACATATCTTATAAATTATTATTATATTACAATACCTAAAAATTATAATACCTCATATCCTTAGTTACCTGACCTATCAAATATCAGAGTCGTCATAATATTCAATTTGAACAATTCATGTTTTTACATTTTATCACAAAAATTTTGAAATAAATATCTTTTAATTTGAAAAAAAGGTTACAATCATCTTCCATATTATATTAATTACGAATTAGTTACTTATTATATATGTTAAGCGAAATACAAACAGATAATTCCTGAACATATATTGTAGAAATCAAACATTATAGGAAATCACCACATTGTTATACAACATAATACAAATTCAAGGATTGTTTGTCAATTATAGAGCGTACAAACTAAAACATACAGGCACGAGAATAATAATGTGACAGTTGAATGCATATTCAGATAAAAGGTTACTATGCTATGTTGATTTATTCACTTTTGAAAGCTATCAAAGTCAATCGAAAATGCTGGATACATTTTAAAATTATTTCCAATACTTACCTTAATCACTATTAAATATTCGGAGTACTAAAAATTTTGTTAATAAAATTATAATAACAATTTTTTTAATTTTAAATTTAAATACTAGATAAATTCCAAAACCCCAATTCTAATCCCCTCTAACCATATAAAACTCAAACTCTGAAAAAAAAATCTCGTCACTCTATATTTAAAACCCAAGACAAAGCGGAATGAATTGTTAACAAAGGAGAACCGGTGATATAAAACTCTTTAATAAAAAAAAAAATCTCACACGGAGGCCATTGCAATGATATGAGGCACGCAGCTCATTTGAATCTGCGTACGCACGCAAAGTGTTGCTGTGCGGCTGCTGCTGCTGCCTCGGGGAGAGACCGCAGCAGGCAGGCGCACGTCTCTACTAATGAACTGAACTGAATATTTGCAATACATATATATATATACGTGTATATATTCCAGGCGCTGGGATGGATTTGCATTAACAGGCTTTAATTGTACATTTAATTAAACGTTCGTTTGCTTCCCCTCGTTCTTCGTTCCTCGTGTGTACGTATCGGCTAGAATTGCGAACGTGCTATGTATACGTACGCTTTATACACTTACATTTGCACGTGCGTACTGATATAGCTGCGTGTATATTGATTTTCATAAATATTCTTGTTAATCTATGTATTTATAAAAACTTAGATTTTATAAGAGAATCTCTATTTTATCCCACATGAAACATGCGGACTATATACATATTTATAGAGGCACTGTATTTTTTCATATTTTTGTATGTTAGAGAAGATTCATGCGGGTTATGGAAAAATTCAATGCAAAAGACGAATGTGCACTGGGTAAAAAAGTCGTTAATGTCGGAGGTGGAAGGTATTTACTTGTTAAATGTCGGGGACGAAAATTTATTCTTCATGCGCTTGTATTTACTTTGTGCGTTATTGCTTCTTTGAGACGTTACAAGAGCTCTGCGTGAGATTTTAATAAGCAGACCCGACCACTAAAAGACCGCGTTTAATTTACGAATTTTTCGCGTCCTTGCGACGCCCGAGTATTTATGCATAATTAAGTGCATGTGCGAGCGTGCGCTTGATTTGTATATTTTGATAATTTGACTTGATAGAGATGCACAGTGTTAAATTACGCAAGTCAATATCTATTTATCTTTTTGGTGTTTTTTTAAAATGTATCTATAACTAATTTACTAGTTTGACTATCTTTATGTAATTTTATTAAATAATAATGCACAATTTAGATTTCCATTTAGAAATTTGACAATTTTTTTGTCCCACTTTCCATCGATTCTTTTATTTCTAATTATAAAGTGCCAAACAGCAAATTAACAGTTTTAAAAAACAACGTTCGCCAGGAAATGCAAATAAAATTAATTTTACAACACCAGTATTAATCATCCACAATAAAAATATTTATATCAACCAATAAACATTTTAAAACTGCTGTTCGCACAGGCCGGAGACAAAAAAATTGTGATTTTATGACAAGATTTTATGAGAATACGCAGAATTTCTAAACACCTGGAGAAAGTTAATGGCGTCACGCACATAATAAAATAATTTTGGCCACTTTTACGTCCAACATCATATATACTATAAAAATTAAAATTTCTTACATAAAATAAATGCGCTATAGATTTCAAACATTATTTCAGATTTACAACCACATATAAAAAAAATCTTATTTCAGCTACGATACCCATATGCCATTCTCTCCACTCCATTAAAAAACCCTTCACCCGCACCAGTTTCTCCTTCCATAACTAACCAAAAAAGTCTCCATCTCTTACGAAACGCCTCAACCCATTAATCTCCATCTCATTGTCTTCCTTGCATCAGCACCGAGCAGACAGTAGCCGCATACCATCCATACCCAGCAGCTCGCGAATCTCGCCGTTTTGTCCTCCTCGAATCCGCAACTCGAACCGTTCCACTGCAGCTTACATACCCAGCAATTATTAAATAAATTAGCCCCAATCTAATCGGCGCGCCAAACAGCGCATTCCTCGCGGCTCTCCCTGCCTCTTATCTCCTCCCCCCTCTCCTTCAGAAGACGCTCGCATTCTCTCACCCCGGCCGCCGTTCATTTGTATGTAAATCATTGTTTTTCGTGTTTGTTTCGCAGAGGGCAATTTATACTTATCGCGCCGATAAATAACGCGCCGGCCCCGAGAGTGGATATGGATTTTAAGAAGCCTCGCGGGAAAGTCTCTGATTTATATACACGGGGCCCCCGCTCGCGCTCGTACGTATATGAAGAGATAAATCTTGTATTGTCCGGCGTAAATTACGGCGACGTTATTAATAAGTTAAAGTGCGAGGTGCGCGAGCGCCGGGGCATTGTGCAGAGCCGGGGTAGTAAGTGAATCGCGCGCGCTCGCCATTGTGCTGGGCTTGTAGCTCTTAATTTAATTAAAAATTGGTGGGAGTGGGGGGAGGTTGCATAAAAGAACGGTGGGGCTTGTAATGCTCTGGCGAGATGTACAGATTGGTTTGTAAATTATTGCCGGTTTCTTTTTTATTGCGGGTTTGAATGTGTTTTACTGTGTCACCGCGCGGTTCGACGGTGGCTTGTTAGGTGTGTTTATTGATTTTGTTTTTGTGCTGGTTTTAAAGGGCTTTGAGGGGGTTTGAGGAAGAGGTATTTGGGTGGTTAAAAGGAGGAGCTGGGTGAGTAATGAGAGTAGTTTCTTAAGTAGTTGTAAGAACGGAAGATTTTCTTTGCGCTATCTTTGTGTGGATTGTTTAGCTAAATAAAGAATGTTTATGATAATTTTCAATAAACGTGCATTGATTCAGGGAAAAGTTATTGTTCGATTAACAATGAAATTTTTACCAATTTACATCATATAAATTCCATAATTTATCGGAAATAAATTTCAAGTTTCTTTCTCACGTCTGCCGCTCTCAAAAAGCAAACAAAATATTTGTCACTTTATAACATCGTAAAGTATAAGCCAAAACAGTAAATATCTTCGGTGCCACAAACGCTGCATTTCTCAACTTTTCGAATTGAGAAGTTCCGAAAATGCGTTAACAATGACTCACATCGAACTTCGAAATACTCATATTTCAGCACGAATCGCTAAATAAAGAAACGACTCGAAAAACTACAGTACCAATAATTTCAAACTCTTATTTCGGCTGCGTTCGCCTTTCTTTCCGATTGCGCTATTGTCATGCCCGCGAGGCAAAAGTTTGCATCTTACTGCATAGCCGTAAATCTTCCGATAATAAGTTTAGAAAAACCCTGACAAATTGTCCGGTTCATTCAGAGGCGCGAGCGAGCGCGGGCGCGAAAAGTCGTAAATTTTGAATTTAAATCATTGTATGCCCGCGCGCAACTCGCTAAATCCCATTTTGGCAGCGCGCTGGGCTCTGCGAGGTAAAAGAATTACGCACTTCTCTTTGCGGAGAAATTATCGAGCCCTCGTAAATATTCGGCGTGGGCTTTGGGCTTGGGAGAAAAAAATTATTTATCTGCCGTTGTTTGCGTTTGAATTTGATATTTGTTGTAAAATGTTTGCTTAAAAATTTTTTTTTTCTGTATATATGTAATTTGAAAAGATTTAACTATATTTAAAATAAAATTTTAAAATAATTCAGAGCTGAATAAATAATACAAATATGTACAAACAAATATGTAAATTATTATTTATTATAATTTCAATTTATTATCAAATATGTATATTACTTTATTTGGTAAACGATATTGGAACAATACTCGTCAAATCATTCCTTAACTAAAAGAAAGTAATACTTTTACATTCTTACCTGTTCCTTAAGTTATTTTCAAACGAACCGAATAATATGTCCATAAATAAAAGTAAATTTCGCAAAAATAAAGACATTTCCAGCATACCGGCAAACAAACACGCCAATAAATGGTTTTGTTGTTCCCGCTCCGCTGCACCTTTGCGGGCCGCCTGTTATTTACCGCGAGCATTTCTGCATCGGCCAAAAATGCAGTACCGCGCCGAGCGCCTCACTGTTTGCTTTGGCTTGATTATCGGAGAAAATTCCGAAACGCACGGGGAATTTTCGTCGATGCGCCCGCGATTATAGCGTTATTGATGTATCAGTCCGAGCGAAGTGGTCTCCGCGGTTATTTTTCCTTGATGCGCCGTTTATTTGTGAAAGCAGAATTCCGTAATTTCAAGGTGGGGTATGCACTTTTAATAGCGCGTTACCCGAGCATCAAGGTACGAGGTATTCAAAGCGCGAATTTCGCTTAAAAGTCGGTGATTTATGCCTGCTCCGAGATAGATTAAGCGGGAATAATAATTTTTTGTGGAGGGCTTATTATTACGGTTTTGTTATTTTAATTGCTGGAATTAATTTGTTAAACGGTTTATGAAAAATACGAGTAAGTGACTTCATTAAGGGAGCATTTTGATTTATGCGTTTTATCCTGAATGCTAAATTATTATTTATGGAGTAATTATTATTTTTTTTTAAATTTTCACAAAAATCTGTGAAAAGGTTTTTTGATTTATGATTGATTAACTTGTTTCAAAAATAAAAATTTCTTCTCAATTTTCAATTTATCTCAACAAAGTAACACTTTATCGTATCACGCAATTAACGGCAATCACTTTTAAATTATTCACAACGGCTTTCAATAAAATTTATCTCAACCTTTCTTAAAATTTATCCCACATCGCTACCATACGACCGCGCAAAGAACCATGTATAACAACCTTTCGGTATCAAAAGCTTCCGTCCTGACAAAGCAGCATTGAGTCACAACGCCCAAAGCTCAGACGGCAGCCGACGAAATAAACAACTCTTCTCTCGCGATAAAACCCTATAAAACTACACGCGTACAGATCAAGGAAACTACCGATCGGATATCGCTTTACACCCGTAAATCCATCTAATCTGCCCGGGCTTGCCATCAACCACTCGAGCCGTCGTTTAACGCTCTCTTATCAGCGGTCCGCTCTTATCGATGCATGCAAATGCTCGCCGAGCAGATTTGCATAAGCCCCGCGCGACGAATAAAATCGTCTGCGCCCTTACGTCACAAATATTGCGTAAGAGCGATTTTCTCTCGAAAAATTCTAAACTTCGGCGCGAAAGCGATGTATGTATTCCGCGCGCCCGGCAAAAGTGTGTTATTAATGCAGATCGTGACTCATCATCATGCCGGGCTTTTCACTTCCGCGAGCAAATGTGGTTGCTGGTCGGGTGTTTATAGCGCGCTTTGGCTCACGTGCACGGGTACAGCGAGAGGCTCGTTATCGCGGAAGAAGAAGAGAGTTGGGTTTGATTATTGCCTCCTTGTTTATGGAGGAGGCGGGTTCCGATGCCTGATTGATTAGCGCTTGAGTGGAAGCGAGCGGAATGGCGTTTAGCGTTTTGCGATGTTTATTGGGGATTGGGGTTTGGTAGGATCGGTATTGGCTATTCGCATTTCAATCAATTACTATACGTTATCGAAGGTTTGATTTGTCATTTGTAAAATTGAAATACTTTTAATTGTTTTTGATGTTTGCAATTTTCTTTTGTAAACAGCAAAATCGCATGTTAATTGAAGCTTCTTATTGTTGCTGTTGTGAAATTTTACTTCTAAAAAGTTACATAGAAATATGACTCTCTTCCGGAGAAAACGTGAGCACGTTTGATATAACTGTCTATTTTGTGCATCAAGCCTTTCCGGTAAAAGATTGTAATTTAAAGCACAATAAAATGATGATGACACATTTAGTTTGTGACAATTACGAGGTTGAAAAGTGCATGTAACAGTACTCCTTTCGCTAGAAACATTTAACCTGTTTCCGCATTTCCAAAAATAAGATTCTCAAGCATTTATCTTCTAATAGCTGCTTTTATATTATAATGTTATAAAAATTATAATATTTAGAAACATAAATAAATAAAAGAAATTATATTAAAAATATAGAATGCATGTGAATGCGCAATTTTTTAAAAAATCAATAGAATGATTGAGCACGTACTATGCGACAAATTTTATAGTAGTGTATATAAAATAATATAAAAATCTCCATCATATTAATATTTTTTGTAGCAAGTATTTATTATGCTATTGTAATTCGATTTTTCATAAGCTTTCAGCCAAAAAAGCTATTTTTTATTCCCTAATACTTATCATATTAATAATATCAACCACATAACAAGTTCAACATCATTAATCAAACATGAAAAAAAACGAACACAGCCAACCCGACTAAACAATCCACCGCGCATTCGGCACTCCACATCCCACAAGTCAAACCGAGCAGCGCGCACGTACACTCGTCCCGCCCGAGCCGAGTGCACTTATAACGTGTGATAAATAGCGTTTTTCAGCTCGGCCAGAGCAAGCGAGTGCGCGCACGTGCGAGCATCTGCTTATGGCCGTTTTATGAATGCCGTGGGAAGTGAAACATAATAACGAGAGTCAGAGGCTCCCCTCTTTCTCTCTTTCCTCCGCATATGCGCATGAGCCTTTTGTTTTCCGGCCCTCCGTAGTCTCGTTTTCTTGCGACGTCTGCTTCTACGTTATAAACGTCCCTCGTATCGCGCCGTTCCTCACCACCTATATGCGTGTATGTGTATGATGTGCTTTTTTTCGGTCCGAGGTTTTTTCCTGACGCGTTCTCCCGTACTTCATTCGCTTTATTGCTCCTGCTTCCTCTTGACCTTAGAGTGGATTGTAATGCGATGGTGGCTTTTTTTGCCCGAGATGGCTCTTTTGGGTATTGTTAGATTTTATCTGAGTTTGGTTTCTTCTGTGGGCTTCGGGTCGTGGTAGTAATGAGATTCTTTTGATATTGCTGGTGGTTTTTGTTTCTTTTTCTTGTGACTTTGCTTTTTGTATTGTCTTCGCATTTTGGGAATCAAGAGGGACGACGGAGATTGTGATTTTATCGTGAGACTATTTTTGGTAACTGAGGATACTACTTTAGCATCTTTCAACATTTGCATTCGTGATTGTGAAATCCAATTTCTTGAAGAATGGCAAACATAATATCATCATTGAATTAGCGCGTTATTCAAAAGAAAATTTTTTTCAACACCTAACTGATAACATGTGCATATTAAATTTCAGGTCGTCAGACTTAACCTCATTTGTCCACTGCTTTTAATCATCCTGCGTCGGAATTAAAAGTCTAGTTGTGCGGTTACAAGCTAATTTTACTTCTGCGCCATGTTAATGGATTCGTTCTATTCTGGTCATGCATTCACCTAAGGCAGTCGTCGACGAAAACTTCTGGCCGAGAGCTCGCGTGCTGCTTCGTGACTGGTTTTCCAAATACTCGTGCGTTTAAGAGCCTCTAACGGTCTGTTTTCAATTCGACGAAGAACAAAGTCAAACTTTGATAGAAGTAATTTGTTTATACCCGGTGTACCTTTCATTAAGCCTTTGTTTCCCAAATGCAGCTGTCCTTCTTTTGAAGTTCCGAAGGGATATATATTCAACAAACGAGAGAAATGCGAGAAATAGGGAACTTGTGTTTGATTGTTGAACTAGCTTTCTTTGATTTGAGTTGGATTAAAAACAGAACAGTATGAACAGATGGAACTACAAAATAATGTCAAATCTATATAGAAAATAAAGTTTTTCTACTATTAACTTTATAAGTGCTCATTTCTGTAAGGTTTAAAATGCTAAATATAAAAAAAACTTTATAAGTATATTTCTGACTAAAACAATAAAATGAAATGACTTGTTCAATAACCATCCATTCGTAACCCATTCAATCGAAACCCCAACACTAAAACTAAATTAAAAAGACCCTCTAAACACCCAACTGATTTTCCATCCTGAACTGACCACAAAGCAATCTTCTCAATCCAAGAAAGAAAACGAGAATCCATCCATCCATCTTTTCGCCTCATCGCCAACAAGCACAGCTCACAGAGAGCCTGCTATCTTCCATGTGTTTACGGGGCAATGCGCGTTAAACTGCGCCCTCGTTCATTCGTTCGTTCTCGCCGCAGCTATGTATATAGTGAACGCTCAGCTTTGTGTGGCTCGCTTGATTCGCGTGGCTGATTTGTTTGGACGCGCGGCGCCGCGGCTCTCTGGTAGTCTTTTCAGATTGTTTCATTGATGTGTTTTGACGATTGTTTTAGATGATCGTGGAAAGTTTTGTTTGGAATCTAGATCGCTGGGAGAAAGAAACGTTTGGATATCTAATAAAAGATCGATCTGATGAATTGTGAAATTGTAATTTGAGTTGATGCGTTGTTTGGAAAATTTAAGTAATAGAAGTGGTTATGGGTTTTCTAAATGCAGACTCGCTTGCGTTTCTAATCAACAAAACCGTTCAAAACTAATTAGATCCGAAAATATAACACCATCAATCTTGCAGATTTCATTTTAGACATTCCAATAACTTAAAACGACTATCCCTAGTTTAGAACCCCAACGCAAACAAACACTTCGTGCAGAAATCAAAACCCACTCAATAATATTCCATCGTTACCATTAACCAAAATGACTACAAGACCCCGAATCGTCAAAAACAAAACGAATTTGTTTACCCAGCTCGGATAAAGTGGCGTCTAAAATAGCCAGAGTCCAACTTACATACTGCGAAAGTTCCTCTTCCCAGAAGAGCCGAAATCATCGAGGCGTAGAGGCGCTGAAACAGGTGCACGCGCGATTTCATTGCCCCCTGAAACGTCGGCCCTTTGGACACGTTAACGAGACGAAATTGTTTTAGCACGTGACGATGGGGGCCTGCCTTTACGCGTGCACCATAACATGGTTCGCCGGCCAGCGAGGCGTTTCGGATGAATTCGACCCTCTTGACAGACTGGCCGTTTTCACGCTGGATGTGCTTTTTAGGGGGTTGTTTTAGCTGCCTTAAATAGTTTGCTTAATAGATTTTACTTGTGGGAATTTGCTGTGTTTATTGCGACGTTGTATATAGATAGTGTGCAGTGTATAGATACAAATGTGCAATGCTTTGCAGATTTGCAAAAATATCAAGTAACAATAAGATATGAGCGGGGAAATTTTTTTTTGTTTTTAATAATGGAGTAATGGAAAGAGCTAGAAAAATTATTGCCTTATGATAAACATTGTTCTGCATAAAGTGCCCAATGATTTATGGTTAGTAACGCGCGGCGACTTTTTAATGGGTCGTCCACGTAGGCTTATGCCTGCATTTATAAAATTTATGAGACAAGGATATGTGTTCAAGAAAAGTTTTTAGTGGAGCATTAAAATTTCTTGAAGAGCATTGTCGTCATATCTTATTTTTACGTCACTGAATTTGATTCATGAAGTCCCGTTTTCTTTTAATAACCAGATCGCATTGTCCAAGCTGAACAAACTCTTAGTTTTATTAATATATTAAAATGGACAGACTGTCCTTGAGTATTATTATAGCATTTTTAACCTTTCTAATAATGTTACCTCTTTTTACCTGTTCACTTACCTTCCACTCTTTTACCTTTCGCCACGTCATTCAACCATCGATTTCCCTACTTTGACGTGAAACACACCTACAGAAAATTCAGTAAAAAACACCCAACAACCCGCCTACAAAATTACTCGCTAAAATTCAATTTTTCCCGGCCAACCTTCTATAAAATTTCTCAGCCTATTCCCATAGCATCCAGAGCATTCGCACTTCATATATAACGATAAAATATCCTCTCTTTCCCTGCGAGCACGCAGCAGCCAGCAATTTTTACGTTACATCCAGAAGCCGCAGAAACACGCCTCTCTCTCTCTCTCGTGACCCTCGAGGGTCTGATTTCCCTACACTGTTCACAAGAAGGACCCACCGCTGTGAGACCGCAGCCTTATGCAAACTCACGTGGGCGGTGGCAACCCCTCGTATTTTCCTTCGATTTTCACGCCTTCATTTCTCGCTCTCTAAGCTGGCTCCCTCCTTTCGAGGCGCCTGCTTTTATTGTGTTCCACGGTGCTTCCAGCTCCTTTGCGGATGGGTATAATATAAGCGAGGGATTCAAAGGATGCGAAGAGAGAGAAAGGGAATTAGAGATGCATGTGTTTCCTTTGTGAAGATGAGTGAGCGTTTGTGTTTGGATTTGATATTCCTTTGGGTGCTGTGGATTGTATGCGTGTTTGTAAATATTTTAAATAGTATTATGATCTTGTTAGCAGGAGAGTTTTCCATTGCTTTTGTTTGTGTGAATGAAAAAATGGAATGAGATATGTATGTATAAAAATTAATTTTGACTACTTAAGTATTTGTGAAACGCTTTTTTCACTCTACAAATTACGTAGATAGTACGTGAGAAGAGGGCAATCTTATGTATTGATTTATTCCAAACAGGAGTAGATGTGGAGCTCCACTTTAAGGGCTCAGTTTACGGTGATTTATGGAAACGCCCTACTGTGAGGTCAGGAGTCGAGTGATATTTTTTGACTGGCTTTCAGGACACTGATTCATTTGGGTTTGACTCAATTTTTATAAAACATTTATATTTCTTACTGAAATCTGAATAAAGTACTGAAAATGCACTCGGGATACGCATGAAAAACGTTATGTCGTCGTTCCTAACGAAGACTAGTACTTTTCAACTAGTACTTTTCAAAAACTGCCTGTTTTAAATTTGTTATTTGGGACTAAAAAATATATAAGTTATTTTAGGAGTTCAGTTCATTAAAGATACAATCTTCATATTACACATTTAACGGTCTTTGATAGGTTAAAATCGCTTAGAGTATCTGTAAATAAAAGTAGGAAATTGGTAATTTTTGAAATGTACTAGTCTTTGTTAGGAACGTCGATGTATGCAAGTTGATTTTAAGTAAATATATTACTTTTCAATTAGTCACGTATTGATTACGCTTTTTTACACGGTGATTACTCCTAATAAACTTTTTACTTTCTATCTATATTAATTTTTTACAAGTACGTACGAATGATCGATCAGCTTTACAGTTGAGGGACCACCCAACTGTCTCTTTCTTAAAAAATATACAAATATTAAATCTTCTAAACAGTACCAGACATTTTATATCAAACTAGCAAAAAAATTCACCAAAAAATCCACAGCCCCAAAGAGCCCACTCATTCGCCTCTCCCCCTCCACCTACCTCTCCACCTCTACCTAAAAACATTCCTCTCTCTCGTCACTCTCAAAGAATAACGCAATTCATTAGTTTGACCGAGCCCCCTCGACAAGACCTCTCAAAGACAAAGCGCGATTTACACGCCGAGTGTGAGGACCGTCTCCTTCGACACAAGAGGTCGTTGTTCCTCCGAAAACGAAATATTCGCGGCCGGTCCGTGTATACGAGACGCAAAAAAGGCGCGTACAAATCAGGCCCCACGAGCGACGCGTGACAAATAACAGCGCGAAATTATGCGAGCACTCGTATTCGTCAAGTGCGCTGGTTTTTAACGACCCGCGGATCGCGAGTGTAGATGTGGAGGGGTTGTCATCTTTTTTTTGGTTTTGAGATTTTGGACGTGTTGGAGTTTGTTTTGCTCGATGCGTTTTTTGGGGGAGTGAGTTTTAATTCTTGCGAGGGTATGAGTGGAAGAGGATTTCGTTTGGATTGTGGAGGTTTTATGGTGATTGAATTTTCAAGGCTGTTTGGTAGATAAATTTTTTACGCTCGCGAGATTGATGACAGCCATTGTGTAATGCAATTATTCGATCTCTCGACGGTTTTATATTAGAACTATAACGTCGATATAAATGTAGTACTAAAACTTTATCGGCTTCTTTGGAGCCTTTAAAAATGAAGGAGTCATTTCTTTATTTTATTACCGGTTTACGATAGATCAAGTAAAACTTTTGATTTCATTTAGTTTGGTCTATGATTTTTGAAACCTTTAATATTTCACAGAGTAAAATCACGCAATTTTGGAATGTTTCCTCATAGACATAATAAAAAATATTAATTTAAAAATAAATTATAATGACAAGCCATTTAGAAATCAATTTCTTAAGAGTCGAAAAATTATTTCTATTTTAAACTGTAAGGCTTTTAAAAAAGTAAAGCTAAAATAAAATTATAAAATGTTGTTCTTACTGTTAGTCATCATAATAAAATATTAGCATACATAATATGAGTCAATTTGAACAAACTAACCTGCATTAATTAATTCACTAATTTTCCGAAGACATCATACTTCGTAGAAGGAAAATAAAAAATTTACTGCCTTACATCCAGAGCGAGTAAGATTGAATCGTCACGTCCTAAAAACAACTCGCGAAAATTCCGCTAAAAGACCATAACTAACACGAGACCAGCTACTAACCAGCAGCGTAAACCCGCTCTGATTCCCCGTAAAAGCCCAATAGCTTCCTGCATCCGTCCAGTGCAAATATTGAATCACCCGCGGTGGCAAAGCCAGTGGAGCAGCCGCAAACAAACACACGATTCCCAGCCACTCGCGAATAATTAGGAAAGACATTCTCCTTTCGTCGAAAAATCCTCCAGTCAAGCGGGCCAACCTGTTCCTCAACACGCGCGTAAAAACTCTGTAAGAGCGAACCCTCGCGCTTGTCCCGAAAATCCGACTATTATTCATCTCTTTCTCTCTCTCTCTCTCTCTCTCTCTCTCTCGGGTTAGCACTGGAGAAAAAGGAGGACCGCGAGCAAGCTCAGCGTGAGTTGCCAAGGTCCATTTTTTACACCCCGCTGTCTCCTGGCCGCTGTAGCATCTCCGTCTTTCATTCCTTTATTTTCCGCGCCTCGCTGTTACGTATGGCTGCGCGGTGTGGACGAGCATTGTGAGGCTGGAAGGACGGGAGTTTTTTTTCAAAGGGACTCCGGGGAATTTCCTGGATGCCATGTCGTTGCGCAAAAGTGGAGGGATGGGCGT
>JAPYZB010001514.1:0-35928 GCA_030522745.1 Eupelmus kiefferi | reverse complement strand
TGAGTTGCATTTTCTGTTTAATTAAGTAAAATAACATACGTATGCATTGTATATACATAATTTAGTTACAGCTAATTTAATTACTTATTTCTTCATTTTACTTCAAAGAAATAAAGATCAAATTGTACAAACATGATACATCAATTATATACAGTTGAAGTGCTTGAAATGCAAGCTCATGATTACAATAACATAAAACAATATTTAATTCGCGAGTTTAATATGATTTTTAATTAATATTTCAGTATAAAACGATTTTGTTGATGATATGTTTTTTACTTGTAATGTAATTTAACCCTTTTAGTTATGCACAAGTAATTCCATAAAATATTGCGATTAAAATAATCAACAATTTAAGTCAACATCTAGAAAATCCATTCAACAAAGTTATGGTTTTGAACCCAATATTTACTAAAGATTGACTTTATCACTCTTTTTTGTCCACGTTTCAAATTCGGTTTAGTTGTGTTAGGTTGTCTTGAATAATTTACGCAATAAACGCTCATCTTTTCAATATTATATCCACTTAAATAAATTTAATTAAACTAAGAACTGTTCGATAGATTGTTTGAAAACCTCTTACATAAAAATAAAGTACAATAAATCTAAATATATAAAAATGAGTAAATAGTTTTTATAAAAAATATTTGTCGAAAAATTACATTTCCATAATTATAAAATACATCGTTAAAATAAAATCTACTAAAAATATATCACGAGAACATCTGTCAGTTCAATAATCCTATACCACAAAAATAAAATCTATCCATATATAAAAGAAAAATAAGTCAAAAGCATTAACGTCATGCGGATAAACAAATGATCTCGCTTATCAAAGGACAATGCAAAACAATCCATCGAAAGACCGCACATCGCGTAAATTATTTACAACAGCCTGACTCAGCGTAAACCAACAATCTAGCCAGCTATCCACGTCAAGCGACTCGACAACCGCGTCAATCAGACCGTCTCCACCTGGCCCTTTCTGCGCGGCCGGCTCTCATGATTTTGCCTCTCGGTGAACGACGTCTCCTCGGAGCGCTTTGCTGCCGTTAGCTCCGGTCCCTTCGGTGCCACGGAGGCCACGGAGGCCGTCGAGCTCGTCGCTTCCTTGTGGTCCGACAGAACAGACACGTTGGAGGTGAGCGAGGTTTTGCGCAGTCTCATGTCCTCAAGCGGGATTTCCTCGCTGCGCGGTCGTGGCATTTTGGGCGAGTTGTCGCGGGTGCGCACGCTGCAGCCGGCACTGTTGCAGCCCTCCTGGGAACGGCCGCTCGGGCTGTTGTCCACGCGACGGAGGCTCGACTTGTTGAAGCTTTCACGGCGCATCTGGGCCGCGAAGCCCGGTACCTTGTTGACGGTGAACAGGCGCTGCTGGTCCCGTGGTTTCTGGCCCCGGCCTGCTGTGCCTTGAAATGAGAAGTAATTTGCATTTGTTAGATATCAGAGTTCTTACGATTTGAAGACAAAAGTGTTAAGTATTATGATTTTAAAAGATGTGTTTCTTTAAATGATCAAGAAACTTAATATAAAAGTTATTAAGAATTATTTAAAGTAAGCAAAAGGTTAAAAGGATATTATTTGGAGCCAGTATTGCTATAATAATTTTGATAAATTGTAGTATATAATAATGTTAGAAGGAATATGTTAAAAATAAAAAAAAACACAAATTTTGAAAAAAAATTTACTTTTAAATAAAATAAAGAAATAAAAAGTAACCAATTAATATTAGCAATCAGTAATTACGGTCATTGCGTAAGCCAATCAAAGCATAATTCGGAGGCGTTGAACAATGTGGAGCAGTGGTAGGAATGTCAAGCAGTCTTGCTATTTGGCTCATCTTCTTTTGCCTTGCTTTTATTCGTCCCTTGGTTAATCTGTTAAATAAATAAAAAATATTTGACAATATGACTTTTTGAAATAAACAATTTGAAAATATTGATTATATAACATTTACATTGCACATTGAAAATTATAATTTTTAGGTCATATTAGAATTACACAATAATCTCAACTATAAATTTATAGTAGATACTGAATAAATAATTTAAAAAGCGCGATAATATAATTTTAAAAAAATATTTTTTTGCAAACGAATCCAATCAAAAATAACAAATAAATAAAAGAATATCATAAAAAACTGACCTTTGCTTAGCTGCCATACAGCGAATGTGATCGTCGAATATGAATTTTGCTGATAGTAAAGGTACTCGATTGCTTGTGCTACTGCTTAGCGGCTTGTGTATCGTGAGGTGCAGACAACGAGAGTCATCTTTGTCACCGGCAACCTCAATATCTTGTAAAAATCCAACGAATTTCGCTACACCCCAGCCAAGTTTTCGCGTATCTGGCTCAACAAGAATTAATTGTATAAAATCGATGACTAAGAATCTTCGAATTTTTTGCCCATCTTTCCAAACTACTGTGCAAGCAATAAGATCGCTATTATCTAAAACAAATATATTTTGTTTATAGAATTAATACGATACATGGTAAAATTATAATAGAAATAGATTACAAAATGACTTACTCAAATCAAGTACATTATTAACTTGTACACAGCTACCTGGATTTGTCAATGGAAGCTGAGTTTCAACTTCATTATTTAATGTTAGTGAGAGCTCCCGTATTAAAAAAAATACTCTAATTGCTCGACGAGCTCTTTCAACCTGGCAAAATGTAAAAATTCATTAGTGAATTTGTTTTACAAGACTATTAAAAATAGTTTGTAGTTAAATTATAATTTATAAAATAATTACTTCTCCACAAGGCAGTCTTTTACTGAACTCAATGCCGGTCATCGGAGTTCCAGTGGGCGGTAATAAAATATTGCTATCCATCATGAGCCATTCTACTTTTAATGGTTTCTTCTGAATTTCACTATATTCATCTTCAAACATATCCAAAAAGATATCCTCGCTCTGTGAATAAAAATTAAAATAAATTTTTTATCTACTTGTTGAGTAAAATAAGAATTATTTCATCTACAACATGCAACATGCTTTTATAAATTTAGTAATCCCAATTTTCCATTTCTTGACCTTATAAAAATTTCGAAGAAGAGCTGTACTCTGTTCTTTTGCGCCTTCTATAGCTGCTAAGTGATGATCTTGCAGCAAACTTTCATTCTCAGTCATTACTAACTGCGTTAATAATTTAATCGCTAATTCCAATGTAACTAGACGTACTCTGGCATCTAATTAGAAATATAAAATATAAGTGGTAATCATTTGATTGAACAGTAGATAAAAAGGTCTTACTTGTTTGGCAACTTAGTGTTATAATATGAGTAATTCTGTCCAACATTGTTTCGTTATATCGGCTTTTTGTAGACATTTTTAAAGGCGCTAAAACCAAGCCCAGTGTCTCTGGATGCACACCCTAAAAAAATTTTTAGTGTGTTATTTGTTCAAAAATTCTAAAGAACCTTATTTTATTAATACTAAAAATCAACAAAACTAAAATCATTTTTTTATATAATTTATAAGAAAAACTTTTAAAATATGATCATTAAATAGATCAATAAATAAATGTTAAATAAACTAAATTACAATGAAATAAAAGTTCATTGTATTGAGGAAAGAATTATTAATTAAATTTATTTTCATAATTTAATATATTCAAGCAATAAAAATTTTATAAATTTACCTCATTGTTAGCTAGTGCATAGAGAAGACATAAGGCAAATAAAGCAGCATAATCATTCTCTGTACAATATAAAGAATTCAATACGGTTTCAAGAAATGGTTTATTGGATAAAGATTCTTGTTCAGTTGCTGTATCTGTTGCTTCCACATTTAAAGGACTTTCAAGTGCCAGTCTCTGTTCCTTTTCTTCATCAGTTACACTTAGGTGTTTTATATCTTCTATTGTTTCACTAGTAATCTCTACCTTGTCAAATTCACTTTTTACAGGACTAGATTCAGCTTCGGAAGACACACTAGGTTCATTTTGCTCAACTTTTTCTGCACTATACCAGTTTTCTTTTTGTTTGCCTGAAGTTCCACTGATTTCTAATTCATTATCGTTTTTCAAACTTTTTTTCTCCTCTGCTTCTTCATTTTCACTTTCCTCTTCCACGTTTTCTAACTTTGATGAATTTTGTGGTTCATTTAAATTTTCTAACGACTTCTCTAAAGTCTCTTTTGGCGGCAAAAAGGCAACAGTTTCATTAGACACCATATCTTCATACTCTTCTAATACTTTACTTGCACCATTTTTAATAATGTCTAAATTAGACTTTATAATCACAGCTGCGAGAGTCCTTACTAATGGCCCATGAGAAATAATCAAAAATACCTGAGATAGTAGGAAAAGAGCTACCACTGTGCTAACATATTTTCTTTCCTCCTGCATTAAAATAATAATTATAAAGAAATTTTATCTATGTAAAACTATATTACATTATTTTTGGAATCTATTTTTATATTTTGACAATCTTGAATATTGTACTGTATATATTATACAATTTATACTCACTTGATTTTGGC
Source organism: Eupelmus kiefferi (assembly GCA_030522745.1). NCBI lineage: Eukaryota > Metazoa > Arthropoda > Insecta > Hymenoptera > Eupelmidae > Eupelmus > Eupelmus kiefferi. Next base: position 31,438 of record JAPYZB010001514.1, on the reverse strand, counting down.
ACAATAAATCTTTTCGTCTTGTCAGAGAATACACATATAGAGGAACTAGAAGCTTGTGCAATAAATGCTCTGACAGAACTTTATTTAAGTCTTCTATGTTGAGGCAGAGGATATCGTTTAAATAATGTAAATGATCTAAGTGCTCTGCTACCAGATCTGATAACCTATTTTGACTTTGATGACTAAAATACAAAATCATTTTAAATTATCAATTGTTAGAAGTTATATATTTTTTTTTAATTGTAAAATACTTACTCTGCATCATTTCTTACACATGTGTCCAGTTCAATAATGTGATTCCCAATAAACCAAACAAGATTACTGAAATATGGAGCAGCAGTTCTGTCTCTAATAAATGTGAGCATGGATGCATCTTCAACTCGGTAAACATTTAATGTTAACGTTCGTACAGCAATGCGAACCATACCCTCAGAGTGGTTGAAAAATTTGATAGCTTCAGTGTAGAGAGGAAAATCATTTGTATGCTTGAATAAAAAAATAATATAATAAAATTTCTGATAAAAGTCATGTATATATGCAGCTTGTTTTTTTTTTTTTTTTTATAATGAATATAACGAAAACAATCACAATTTAATTGTCAGTTTAAAATTTACATTAAATATTAAAATACATATAATATAAATTTTTCATTCAGAAAAATGTAGGATAGTAGGATAGTTAGTTTATGTATCAAATTATTATTTCAATAACAAATTTCAAAGACAACAATTCAATAAGCTTAATAAATATATATGCCAAAAAGCAAATGAAAAAAATTTTTAAATAAACTGTGCATAATAAGGTAATAAAATATTTTTGGCAAATAATTTTAATATAAATGTAAGACTCATCAATACATTTAAATGCAATCATAACAATAAATAAAAAAGCATGCATATATGAAAGGAATGATGCATGAAAATAGGAATAAAACACTCAATACAATATACCTCGTTTACCTCATTATAAAAAAAGTGAATTGTATGTGCATTAAGCTTCAAACTTAAAGTCTTTAAGAAACTTATATAATAAGCCATCACTTCCTCATCACTAAAATCAAATTTGTGTACTATGATGCTATTCACATGATTATTACTCAACAGGTAATCTGAAAAAATAAACCAAATTTAATTATAATTTATTCCATTTTTTAAATAATTGTATTTGTTTACTTACAAAGTGATGTTTCATTGCGGATATTTTCAAACAGGATATTGAGTGTTTGAAGTAATTGAACACACACATAACTTCCACATTTTTGTTTCATTATCCGAAGGAAGAAGGATAACATATTTTTTTCAAGAAAAAAGCTGTAAGTACAAATTTTTTTTATGCTTATTTTATTAATGTTTAAAATATAAATGAAATGTATTTTATTATTAAATATTTCTTATAAAAATGAGCAGTATTTTATTTATATTTTTTCTTTTCTGACAATTCAAATATTTGAATAAATTCTGGATATTCAAATTTAAAAAACAATACTTATATGCAAACTTTGTTAATTTGTAAGCAAATTATAAATAATTCAATAGGTAAAAACTTAAGACAACTTTTACTTACTCAAATACACTACTGTCATTTTGATCACCCCAAATGAGAATTTCAGCAATAGATCTTAAGGTCTCGACCAGCAAGCCTCTATTATTTTCAGAAACCGTTTGGTTTTTTGATAAAACATTGTACAGGTACCTAAAAAGATTATTTATTAATAAACTTATATCATAATTCAAGATATATCTTATTTTATTTTAATAGAGAAATAAAAAGAATATTTGAAACACAAAGAATACAATACAATAATATAGAAGTATTTAGTAACTCATATTTTGCATGTATTAAGTGATTATGTAATTTAAAAAAATCTCATTAAAATTGATTTTGATTACTAAGAAATCTGATATATTTTATTTTCATAAAACAACTCTACTTGAACAATAACAATATGCTTTGTTTTTGTCAGCTTACTTGAGATGTTCCAATGAGTGAGGATTTTTGGGCTTCCACAGTCCACCTCCAAACCAGCTGCGACTGCGAAACATCTTTGCTGTTTATCCTCAATAATGCAACTCAACGAAACCCATAATTTCTCGTATTCTAATCCACTACATATCAGCAAACAAGAAAACCACACTGTACTGGATTTTCTATTTGACAACAATGAAGGAGCAGCATGTAGGTTAAAAGTAGCCTTCTCCCTCTTGGCACATAGTCGCCTATGCAGATCAATGACTTTTTTCTCAGCTAAGAGCCGAGATTTATCGTCGAAGGTCGAGAATAAATTGGTGTCATCGCGATCACCTTATCGGCACTCTGGAACAAGCGCAAATTCGTCTGTCGATTATCGCAGTGTGCAGCTAAGTTATACGACGTTAACTAAAATTCGTGCGATACTACAGTACTACACTCAGATGCGCCTAAAGTATACACTTCGCATCAATGCACACAGCCACAACTCCGAAGTGGGATTAGGTTAGGCCTGCATACGTCAGGTCAGTTGGCAAGGTTAGACTTGACTCGAATTCTATATTCAGAAGTGTATCGTAAACTGACTTTTGTTATCTCTACTTGTCTTGTCATTTCTAGACAAAAGTGTTATCTTAAGAGATTGTCCAGGGTATAGATACGTTTGTCAACGTATCTAATTATCTTATTCAAATCTTGAGTTTCGTTTGTTTACTATGACTTGTTCCATTTGATATCTATATCTTCGACACAGATGTGGTTCACGCGCACGTGTTACATTACACGCGCGGAATGCAGAAGGAAATATTGTTTTAATTCTGATTAGTTTGTGTTAACTGTTAAATACAAGTAAACATGCGTGTTTTAGAGCTGTACAGTGGAATTGGGGGAATGCACTATGCCTTACGCGGTAAGTTGTTGTATACTAAAAAAATAAAATTATAAACACTATTTTTTATGAATGAAAAATTTTTTTTTTATTTATTTGAATTAATACTATATAGATCTATTTTACAATAAATTTAAATATGTCCTTTGAAGAATTTTTACTATATTTAGAATAAATTATAATTATAAATATATTGATGTAAACTGATTAGATTATTTATTTCTAATTTTTACTTATATTTTTCAGAAAGTACTGTGAAAGGAACAGTAGTGGCTTCTGCAGAAATAAATACTATAGCTAATAAAGTTTATAAGCATAATTTTCCAGACACAACAAATGTTAATCGAAATATTGAATCTTTTACTGTAGAAGAAATTTTAAAATTAAATATTGATTGTATTCTTATGAGTCCACCATGTCAACCCTTTACAAGAGTTGGATTGAAAAAGGATTCAGATGATAACAGGTGTATATCTTTATTACATGTATTGGAACTCATTCCTCATATTCAAACACTGAAGTATCTTCTTTTGGAAAATGTGAAAGGTTTTGAAAGTTCGCAAGCAAGGAATGAAGTTATATCATGTTTGGAAAAATGTCAGTTTAATTATAAGGAATTAATACTCAGCCCATGTCAGTTTGGAATTCCTAACTCAAGGCACAGATATTATTTGATTGCTAAAAGAAAAGGATTAAACTTTGTATTTAATAGTTCAGATTTAATAACTTCTATTACAGATGAAATTTTACAACTTTTACCAGAAAAGTCATATAAATCATTACCAGTTGAAAGCAGTACTTCAAACTCTAGGAGTAAAGAAAAGTGCTTTAAAATTAAATATATTTTAGAAAAAAATGTTGACTCTAAATTTTTAATTTCTGAAAAAATTCTACAAAAACGAAGTAATCTCTTGGATATTAGAACGCCAGAATCAAATGGATCTTGTTGCTTTACAAAAGCATACAGTCATTATGTTGAAGGTACTGGATCAGTATTATCTCCTTATTCTGATTCTGAAGTAAAAGAAGCGTTTACAAAATTTAATAGTAGCAATGAATCACTTGAAAACAAAACCAAAGCTTTGTTAGATTTAAAATTACGATACTTCACACCTACAGAGGTATCTAGATTAATGTCCTTTCCAGATGATTTTGAATTTCCAAATGATTTAACTATGAAACAAAAATACAGACTATTAGGTAATTCAATAAATGTGCATGTAGTAGGTCAATTAATATATTTATTGCATTACGAAGATATGCAAACAAGGTAGCATTTAAAAACTAAAATATTTGTATAATAATTGTAACATACATAAAAAATATTTTTATAACAAACTTAGAATAATGTGTATGTTTTGTTTAAAAAATACAAATTTCTATTTATTAAAATACAAATTAATGTTATGAAAAAATCTGCTTTTTTATTTTTACCTATTAAATTTTAAACAGGCTTTACTGTCCTTTAAATGAAGATAACAATGTTATATGCAGGAGCACATGTTACTTGCATTTAAAAATAGACTAGTATTATGATAAGAATAAGTAGACAGAAATGAACAAAGAATTGATCTACAAAGGTAATTTTTAAGTATATTCAGAATTCTCATATAAAGAGTATGTCTTTACAAGATAAAGTAGCTGACTGGTCTTCAAGGAAACATTGATTGCAAATTTAGCAGTGTATAAACCCATTGAATATTTTAAACATAAAAAGATATTATAAAAATTATTTAATTATCATTGTACCTTAAATTTCTATAAAATTAATACTTTTTTATAGTTAAAAAAATTGTCATAGACAAGAGTATCATTTACAATTTTGCACATAATAATAAAAATAAATATATGAGTAAAATCTAACTTAATTTAAGGAGGGAACTTTTACATTGTTTCCAGTTCTGGAGGAATGTGAATTTTTTTCTCTGCAGCAAATTTCTTCAATGCCATGTATTTTGAATGCCAAGACTCTATTTCATCTCGCATTCTATTGTTATCATCTTGCATGGCCTCCATATCTCTGTATTCTTGAGTTTTTTCTGTTTCTAGTTCATCCTTTTGCTCAATTCTCTTTATACGACAGCTAGCAGCATATCCTCTGTTCTTGAGAGTTCGTCGACGTTGTTTCATGCGAATTATTTCCTCTCGTGATAGTCCTCTTAACTTGAGCTGTCGATTCAAGTCTCTTACAGTAATAGTGACAAGCTCATCATCGCTTATGTCCAGACAAGGGCCTGGTGAAAGAGGATCCTGAAATTGTAAAAAAAATTATTTTTTATATATGAAACAAATATTGGCAACTAATATGAAAATAAACAAGATGTAGCAAGTACAATGTAAACAAACATAAACACATGTACAGAAAGTAATTTTTTTTGTATTTTGAAAGGAGAAAAGAACAATTAACGGGACCTTAGTTTCACGGTTATTCTCGAACAATCTTTAATTAACTTCGCCGAGGTAAAATCAAGGTAGGAAATAAAGCAGATGAAAGATAACCCTAATTAGCGAAATACAAGCAAGTCTTACCATTTTCATAGATCTTTTACCATCCATTCCCTTCTCAAGCAAAAGATTCTCAAGTTCCGACGCCACAGATATCCAGCTTGGGCTGTTTTTCTCCGCCTTTTACGCTTTCCCAAGATAAAATTTGCTTAGTCATGTTCGAGCCTCGTTGTCTTGCTCGTTCATCCACCAACAGCACGACCATTGGGATTATGTAGGTATCAACATTACTGAAAACATTGACTGAGTTTTGCAGCTGTAATCTAGTTTTGAAGTAGAAAATAAATACGTATACGTGAATGAACTTTTTAGATAAACTGATTTTTAAATTTGGAAGTTATAAGTAATTATTTACAATTGACAAAATTATGCTTGTTTTAAATAATTATTGTGCAAGTGTAGTACTCATGTTTTGTCATAATAATACAGAGCTGATAGTACGTATTTATAAACACGTCGGCTGCTATAGCACTATATAGAGCTAATGTCATACTACAACAGTACGACAACATGCAGTTCGCCATAGTTTCGTGATAGTGTCACTAGGTGTCGCATGAATTCCAACCGGTAAATTTAAATTTAATAAACATTACATTAATATTGATAATAAATAAATAAATAAATTATGTAATAAAGTTAATCAAAATATTTTGTATAAATTGTTTTTATAATTTTTAAAAGTGAATTTAATTGCATAATAAGGCAAAATTATAAACTAAAAATGTATTTGAATTAAATAATATGTCTAAAACTAAAATACAAGATTATTGTGCATTGTAACTTTTTATTTTGTAAAACTTAAAATGTAATTAAAAATAAATATACAACTCAAGTAATTGAAGTAACTATTTATCTTGTTTATAAATTAAAACAGCAATTTATTTTTGAAATACTACAATAAGGTAAACCGGGGGAAGACGCCACTTGTCTATATTTTCTATACTTACGTAGAAATGGCAATGGGAGTTCGATTTTAAAACTCATTATGATTAGCTTATTATGTGGTCAAAATATTGTTTAATTCTGACTTTATTTTCATGACAAATTAAAAGAAAAACGAAATTAATTGCCGTCGATGTAAAGTTTTCAATATGTTTAACCTTTATTTTTGAGTCTTCTTTTTCTGAATTTATGAAAAATTTTGTGCATAAATAATAAGTAGCAATAAACAATTTGTGACAGTATCATTTTTGAAATGTAAAAATAATAATTTTTTTATCTATACCTTTTTTTGTTTTTTATAGTGTTGGGACAAGATGCTACAATATATTTAGTATATCTATATATATATTTTACATAACTGGAATCTTACCTTAAAACAGTTCTTAAAATTTTTTTTTTGTTGTGAAAATAGTATGTTGAAACATGATATTTATCGTTACTCAAAAAAAGCTAATTTATCAGAGCTGGTCAAAAGACATCCTGCTCTTTGCACCGATCAGCAAACTCACGTTTGACGAAAGAGTGCGAACAAGTGCTACCCAAAGCTATCGAGCCGCCGAAAGGTAGACAAGGGGTAGGGTCAATCTCACCGCTCTTTCATTCTCTAATCAAATCAAATTCAATCAAAATACACACACATAGCGCAAATATATACATACATAAATATACAAACGAAGATTTCAATACCGAGAAACTAGAAAACTATATTATCAACACATTATAATTAAATCAAATAAATAAAATGATTATTCGAGCATTATAAGCTTATGCATTTTTTCTTATATTTTTATCTATATTTTAAACATTCTAGATAAAATTCATGTATACAACAAATCGAAGGTATTTTCTTACTTTATGCCAAATTAAATTTTTAAAAGTAGTTGGCTAATAAATCTTAGAAATTACTATTAACAAATATTTTTTCGGATAAATAGATTTATACTTAAGAAATATTATATTATTATTTAGAAAAAATATCTATATAAATATATATCTATGTGAGCTTTGCTTTCCAAAATAAAATCTCTAATAATAAAATTACATCTTTCAAAATTTTTCGCACAAACGGTTTAAGAGGCAGGAACATAAATATGAAAATCAATGAAAAAAAACTCCTTAATGATAAGGAAGCAATCATTTTCTTATCTATACGAATTGTTAAAAATAATCTTTAAATTATTAAAAATGCAGAGCCTTATATTTCTACATAGATATAAGAGAGACGAGTTAAAATAAAATAAAATTATAAAATTACAGAATTTGAATAAACTATTTTTTATTTATTATTATTTTTCTAATTTTTTTGAAAAGGATTGGCCCCGAGAATATCCTGCGAGTCAGCCCCAGGATATGAATAAAAATCAACTGTTGATTACTAACCGAAAACTTCAGTTTCAGAAGCGTGAAACAAAGCAAAACGTTCGTTTTCATATATACTATATGAAGCGCGCAACTGTTCCACAAATGAATTGTGCTCGTATACAAATGTTACAACTTTTTCGCCAGGGATAAAAGTTACACTCTAAAAACTGCGTTCAACGATTTTATAACGAAGAAATTTGCAGTTAGCTATGAATTTATGTTCAAAAGTGCAACTCAATATAACTTTTATTTACTCTTTTGATTAAGTTATTTTCGATTTTAAGTTATTCGCTTCGTGTCATTTAGCTCCTGTTTAATTAATGTCTGATCTTCCTTACATCCTAAATAATAATCTTCTTTAACGAAATAAATAGTTTCTGGTATTGAACCATTTAAAAATTTTTAAAAATTTAAATATTAGATAAATAGTATTTATAAAAAATTTAATAATATTTTTTCTTATAATGTTACTACTACGTTACTAAGTTTTTTAATAACTAGATACTAATAAGTATAGTCAACAACTTGGGGAACAAATTATCATGGAGAAAAAAAATTAACTTTATTATCTATCATAACTTTACTCTTTTGTAACGGTATCTCTTAGAAATGTTAAAATGTATCCCACGTTTGACGTAACTATCACAATAATTTTTACTAGAATATTCTCTCCGTGTACTAATATTTTTGAGTTATTCATTCTTTTTATAATAATTAACTTCAAGGAGATCCGAAAATCAATTAAAAATTCAAATTTCGCGCTGAAGTTAGCAGACGAAAAATCAATTATTTTGCTTATAACAAACGGTAAAAATTACAACAAACTACGAGTTGGTCCTGCTGTTCGTTAGTTTTGTCCTCTGTTATATGAAATTATCTATCATTTTACGAAATTTCAAGTTTATATTACAGTACCACGGGAAAAAAAGCTTGAATAATAATATTTTTTACATTAATCAAGGGTTTCTCGTAGTAATATTGTTTAATTTTTACCGTTTGTTATAAGCAAAATAGTTCATTTTTCGTCTGCTAATTTCGGCGCGAAATTTAAATTCTTAATTGACTTTTGGACTCTGTTAGCCAAAAATTCCCTTCAAAGCCACCAGGCCGACTGAATTCGTTCATTCATTTCATTATACTTTTCACAGGATTATTTAATCGATCCTTAAAAAAATTCACATATTCGCTCTTATATACACTTCCAAACCAATATCCTTGAGCTTACCGTCACTCCCTCTTCACCCTTCACTGCAAATAAAGAAAAAACATTTTCCACGGTGCTAATACTCACAGACACCTATAAAATATCCTTTTAACTCAAGCTTTCTTTTCGAGCCGCGGCGCCCAGTCCAAACCGAACGCCCCGCAAAAAGAGAACAATCTCTCGCATCCAAAAAGAAAAAAAAGAAAAGACTAAAACTGCGCCTCTGCACTTCAGCCGCTCTCCTAAAAAAACGTGCAAAAAGAAAAAGAGCGCCAGCGCACACAGAGAAAGAGAGAAGAACCGACTAACACTCCCGGCGCGAAAGCAAAGAGAGCACTTGGAGCTGGCCCCTTTTTCAATTTTTGATTTTTGCCCAATACGTATACGTATATGTATACGCAAACGGCCACGTGCTCACTCGATGCGTATATATGTGCGTGGGAGGATAGAGGCAAAAGTGATCCAATTGTCGAGAACTGAATTTACGCGAGGCTCGAAGAGTTCGCGAATTCATTTGAATATGTATGCGCGCGCAGTATTCAGTCGGCCGCGAAAGGGAATCGGAGATACGCCGGGCGCTGATGACTCTTTATTCCGCTTCTATGAATCGGCAAATGGAGTAAAAATAAATTTACAGTACGGCCGGGATGGATGATTAGCGGGCTTTAATTGCAAATTCGCGTGCGAGGGGTTTTTTTAGGTGGGAAGTGGAAGGTGCTTGGAGAATTGTTGGAATGAAGTTGGCGAGGGATATGGTTTTGGGTTTTCGGATGGAATTATTACTTATTATTGGATTAGTGTGAGAGTGGAGGAAGAGTGGAGTAGCAGAAGGTGAATTCAAATGTTTAAAAATGGAGAGGAGAATAATGGAGGGTTGTGTTTTCTAATGGTAAAATTTTAATACCGAAGTTGTAAAGCTGATTTTAGATGAGATGTGCAGAAAAAATTAATCATAACAAAAGAATATTTGTATAAAAACTAAGAAATATTAAAAAAAAAATTTTCTACTTTTATAACAGAATTTTGGTCGAAATATTGACTTTTTTACTTTTATTCTTATTTTACTGTCATTTTTCTTTGGCTTCTTTTCATTTTCTCCTATTCATTTATTTTTTAATTCTTGTACCTTGATCAAATCCAAACAAAAAATAAGTTTCCTGCATTCACCTGAATGGATAATTGAAATTTTTTTTATTAAGGAAAAAGCAACGAAATCAAAAGAGACAAATTTGTTATACATGTATATTTTAGAAGCATTCATTTTTAATGCAGAATAATATTTGATTAAGTATTAATGAAAAAATTTGTAATTTTCAAAAAAAAAATTTGATTTCAGACTCTTCAAATTGAGAGCAATTACTTGGACTGCCAAAGTTGAGAACAATAGTCAAAAGTTTATTGCTGCACTACTCTGCAAACTGAGTTTATAAATCATATATCAACTTTCTATGAAGTTTTACTACTAATATAAAAGTTTATTAATATTTTTAATAAAAACGTAGACCCGCAGAGAATTCGTTCTATTTAGAAAATATTATGAAACAAAAACTTTTTGACGAGTTTGTACAGTCTGAACTTCCTTAAGATGATTAGTTACTTAGTGTGTTGTTAGTTCTTTTAGATTCCTAGGAATTTGCTATTACAGGAAAATCACTGTTAACTTATTTTCACGGAAACTTTTTAGTCGAAAAACGAATTTATTTAACATAATTTCTTGGTAATGATCTCCCTGATAATTTTTAATTTTTATAGATATAAACTTTTAAAAAAGAAGTACAACAAATTTTAGTAAAATCTCTCCGTTCTGATTTAAAATAAATTTAAAAAGATGTAAACTTCATTAAATTTCATACTCAGATATTTTTTTAACGTGCTTGCCAAAAATTACCAAATTTTTACAGAATCTTTCTAACACGTAAATCTTCATTTAACCACACTTTAAAACAAATCTATAATTTATTTTGTATTCGAAACCGACTCCCAAACCGCTAAATAATTACAAAATTCCTTCCACATCACCTCAACACCCCCCAAATCCCAAAACAAACTCCCAAACAACCCACCAAAAAATCCCCCACCCAACCACCATCCCTCCAAAAACCAATCCCACTCCACTCCTCCGTCCCTCTCAGCATTCCTAAAAGCCACGAATCCAGCCGAACCCGCGACAAAAAAGCACAGCGCACGCGAAATAATTAAAGCCACCTCTCACTCCACCAACGCTACACTGTAACTCGCGCTCTCCATATAGCCGGCGCTCATTCATCCGGCTCTCCCCCCTCCACACGCACACAGCCATACACACACACACACACACATCCCAGCGCGCGCACGTGCATGTATATATAAAGGGGCTGATGCGCGGGTGCACGCGCCGCCGGGATGAAATCGGGGGAGAGCGATGCCGGCTTTGCTCCCGCTGTCTCAGTGTCGCCGCGACTCGCGCACCCCTCGGACGTGTGTGCCCCGCGCGTCATTCCAGTGCCGTCGCCGCTGCTGCTGCTTCCGCGCCCTTCGCTTTGTGTACGCGCGCCCGGCGGGTTTTTTTGCCGCTGCTGAAGCTCTATACTTGCAAGTTGTTGATTTTGGTAAAGTGGTGCTGCTGGAGTTTTTTTGGAGATGGACGGAGGGATGGTTGTGGGTTAGGGTTGGTTTTGAGGTTTGATGAGGTGGTTATGTTTGGCTAAGCAAGGTTGACGCGCCGGCCGATTTTGACATTGGAGAGGGCGGGATTAGCGATTCTCCGCTGATTATCTTGCCGGTTTTTGGGTAGTTTTATCATAATACATAATACACGTTGGATTTCGTGTTTTCACCAGTGCGAGAATAATTATGCAAATCGCGTTTCTTCAACATTCTAACCTCCATCATCAGCAAAAGCAGCTCAGCCGAGATTCTGAATTCTAAACTAATCCCTGATAGCCGCTCGAGCCGGCGTAATTTCATAATCTTCATAACAACTTTATAACCACGCTCTCGCCCCGTCGCTCATATAGCCATTCGCCGCTATAACAAAGCGGCCCCGTCGACGCCGGAGACAGCTTTACTTCCACTACTGAACACACGGGAGCGAGCCCCTAGCTTGTCGGCGTACCTCCCAGCCAGCCGGCAAATACAGAGCCAGAGAGTATCAACGTCCTGTGTGTCTTTCCGCGTATCGGAGCTATACGAACGGACCTACGCGCCCGAGCTGTGTTCTTTTCCGAGAAGTACAAGGAGCGCGCTGTGTTTGCTCACGTCGCCGGTTACTTTGTTTATTCGGTGTCGGGCTCAGTGAGCGCCAAGTGCCGTGGACCGTTTATATATATATATAAATTTGCGTGTACGTTTTACTAGTCAAGAGGTGTTGTGGATTGGATATAATTGTGTCAGCATGTCGCAGTTGGAGCTGAAGTGAAGAGATAGAGCGACGGAGCGGACGGAGCCCTCCAACAATGTAAGTGGTTTGAGATAGTTATATGTGATGGGGTTTTTTTGGGTTTTAGCGCGAGACGCACGTGCGGCTGGTGACGCTGAGCGGCCGCGCATATTTGGACATTACTACTGCGCGGAAGGATGGGGTTCTGTGTGTAGTAGGATTGAATTGAAAAGCAGTTTTATCGTTTTTTTTTTATTTTATTAGTGCTCTTTCTTCTTTTAATGGAAATTTATCTAAAAAGGAATGTGTCTGTGTGTGTGTGTGTGTGTGTTTAAAAATTTTATAAATTCTAATACAATATAATAAATTTGTAAGTAGAGAAAGGTAAGGCAAAACCGGATCCTTTGATATAATTGACCTCCAGAAAGGAGTAAAAAGCGAATAAAATTTTTACTGCAGTAGTTTTCATTTGACCTTAAAGTAAGCCACCTTTTTCGAATATAGTAAATTTTGCTCTATAATGCAGAAAGTGATATGCAGATAACTGATAGAAACGGAAAAACCTTAAAAGTCATTATAAAACAATTGAAATAAGAGAGATATATTAAAATATTAAGATTAGTTTTCAGAACTAAAATTTATGACTTATTTCACCCTTTTAAATTATACAGCGACCTTTGCTAGTCTATATATGGCTATGTCATCTCCACGTATCTAATACAATAAGATATAGTACGTACAGGTGGAAACACACAAACAGGAAAATACGTTTGGCAAGCCTATATACAGGGTTTTACATGATTTTTCACTATGTGTATTATATTGATTTCTCAAAATTTTAAGTTACAAAAGCTTTTTTGACCCAATTTTTATAAAATAGACATTTAAAAAAACTCATCAAATAAGTATAAAAATATCGTACGAAAAATTTTCTTTAGACGAAATAATGTAAAGGTAAACGTTTAGAAACGTTTTAAAAACCGACATAATATTTAAATAAAACTTTGCAAGTATCCAGTAGACTATGTAATCTTTAAAAATTCTTCGAAAAACTTTTTCAACAGCTTACGTATTTAAACGCCGGACGACTAATTCTATTCGAACGTTTTCTTCGTCCTCTTCCCGCCAATTTAAATAACTTATTTTATAACAATACAATGAAGGTTAAGAGTTGATCTATATTAAACATATTATAGATAAACATTATTATTCATAAAGATATAAAAATATTCATTTTGAGATAAAGAATTTAAGTCTTTACATTAAGCGATTTTTTAATAATTATAAAATACTATAAGATTTTATATCAAAAAAGTTAAAATATTAATTGCGATTATTATTGAATAATTTAAAATCTTTTAAAACATTAAACATTTCATAGCTTGAAACTGGTATACAGTTATATTTTAAATATAAATGTTCTCTCGTTTGCAGAATCGTAAATTGTAAAAAGTGTCATACAAAATTAATGAATAATAATAAAATCTGACTCTCTCAAATGATAAATTAATATTGATGATTAATACGTATATCAATAATAAATAAAATTCTTTTTATATTTATTGTCTTTTTAATCCCAAATAAATTCTGTCATAAATAAAGGTTGATTCATTATGAAAGTTAATAATACTAAAATTTTTTATAAACTACGAGAAATATCTTTTTGTTTATTCGCTCCAACAATATAAATTGTATGCCTGTAGTTTATTATTACGTACTAACTGAAATATTTTGTACATATTCGGCATCAGACGAAAAATTTAGAAACTATTTGAAAAAAGAGCGCATCTAAATCATTTAAATTAAATTCATTATATGCCCTTTTGCAAATTACTCTTCAATAAAAACTTGTATGTTCATATTTCTACTAACAAAATTTTATAAATAATAGAAAAAAATAGGAACATATAAAAAAAAAATTTTAATTTATCAATTCTGATGGATTATGTTCTGGCAGGAAAATTTGAAATTATATTTACAATTTCGTTACGAATTTTGTTAACACTATCAGTCGATTTAATAACGATAAAAAATTATTTTAAATTACCATCAAAAGATAGCATCCGCTCTAATAAGAAATTCGGAAAAATTAATTAATCTTTATTTAACTCGAGCTGCATAAAATCCAACGGCGAAATGAGCTTTAACAACAAAAGCTAAAAAAAATAAAAATATTTGTCCTATTTACATATTATTTCTTTGCATAATTAGATTATTCGGATATTAATTTATTAAGGTCCTATAGACTTCAGCTTCCCTTTCTAGGCCTGAAAAGATAATTGCTGCCAAAACGTAACACCCACTCCAATAAGAAACTCCACAAAATGAACTAACCCTTTTAGCACCAACTCCGCATAATGCACCTGCGGAACGAGCTTTTGGCGCGTTTCCCGCGCTTATAAACAGCATCACCGAGCGCTCGCGTTTTCATCAGTCGTAATTCTTTAATTGATCGGTTTAATGAAAATTCCCTGCACTATACCAGCCCAGGCATCGAAATCGTAAAGCGGATCGGCTTTACATGCATCTGTAGTGCATCTATCAATGCGCGCTCATGCAGTCATTTCGAAAGCAGCTCGCGTCGAGCGCAAATCGCGGCGCATATTGATGCGCGAATTATAAAGGTTTGATTGTGGCGATCGGCGAGGGGAAAAAATAGAAGCGGAAAATAATTTGTAACTGTGCGTGAGCGAGTGGCCGGATGGCTGGGACGGACTCTGTTTGAAGTGTATTGGGGGTTTAAATGAGGCTCTGTTTATCAGATGAATATGAGGAATTTTTGTGAAATTTGGTAGATGTGGGAATTTTGTTTCTTTAGTTTTTATTTTAGGTACGTGTGCCCTTTATGCTACGTAAGCATTTAATTCTAATAGCATAATGGACTCTTGTTTTTTTAATGGATTAATAAATTATTTTATTTTATTTTTATGTTTTGAAAGATAATTATAATAAAAAAGTTAAGTGTAACTATTAACACTTAAAACAATATCAACTAAAATTTCGAAATTTTAGTAATTTTATAAATTAAAAGGTACTTCCAGAAGCAACTTTAATTTTAATATCAATTAACATTCTGGTGTACGAGCTCTCTACGTGAGCGCCGTCAACCGGCGGTGGTATTTATATCGAGAATCCGTATATGTCCTATGGCGAATGGGTAACAGAAAACGATTCGCTCTCAGCCGAGTGCAATAACACTTGTACAGGAGCACGTGCTTTTATTTAAAAGTCCAAGTGACTACTTAAGCCTGCGACTGTAAATATTAATTATTTTATGGTATAGGCATACATTTTTCATAAATTTCCCTTCTTAGTGTACGTCAGAATAACGTTTGTTCAGTATGTACAATAAATAAAATTTATTTTCTTGCAATTAGAATCAATAAAGCTTTGAAAGGGAGATTTTTATTTTGCAATTCTATAAGAAATTTTTGGTTTTAATTGAAGATTGTCGTAATGCGTTTCTGTAACTTTTTACTACACTAACGAGATTCTATTAGTATTATTCAAATAACTAAACTAAATTCAAATGAAATTCTCGTTATTTAAGTCAGAAATCCAATTACAAAAGCTCAAAACTCTCAATCAGTACAACTGCCGTTTCATGTTAAACAAAGTCAAAAACTATTATTGTTCATTTTAATTAACACGTTCTCATCATTACCAACCAGTTATCATCCATCCACCCAAACATTCCACTAACCCAACACCGCAACGTTACACCCCCAACTCCCAACACCCCCCAAAAATCCCGCAACCCCGCTCTCTTTCCTCTTTTCCAAAACTCCCCGTCATCCCCAAAATTCCACCTGCCAAGAGCCGTCCTGTAATTAACGCGCGCGTCGCTTCGCCTTGGATTCCTCATCCCCTACTCTGTGGCTCGCGAGCCAGCTTCCCCGCGGGAGTTCCGGCTCTCTAATGACGCCGACGCGCGCGGGATAGCGAGAGAGACGGACTAACAAGGCTCGCTAGACGACGCAATATCCGCGCTCTGCCTGCACCTGCGTGTCTATCTCTCTCTGTTAACGCGCTCCGATAAGTATTCGAAGGACACTGCGCTTCGCGCCAAGCGGGGATTTTATAGTGCTGAATGTGTGCGAGGATAATGATTTCACGCGAGGGCTGACAGTCCAGGAGACTGTACATGCCTGCGTAGCAACAGCTTGCAGAATATGTATATTATGCCGCTGGAGTGGAGCGTGTGTGTAAAGCGCAGCGCTCCTGTAATTCGACTTTAATGTAGGCGATAATCCAGGCTGCATACGCACGTTGGGCAAACAGCGCCGGGTCAGCTGGAATTTAATTTAAGGGGTGTGCGAAAACTGTTAAGTGCGTCTTTTTTGAGGGGTTGTGTACTGGAGTTGTTTTAAGGAAAGGCTTTTATGGAGAAATGTGGGATTTGTACGAAGAAGAGAGAGTTATGTATAGAGTGCAGGTCTGGTTTGAAATGGATTTGAATAGAGGATCGCAGTGGGAGATTATTTCTTTGATTCGCTTATAATATGATATGTCTCTGTACAAAGTGAATTATAAATTTCGCCGAGCTTAATTTGGTTAGTTAATTACCGGTACAGTTTTGACAATTGGTTAGGTCCTAGTTAGGGTTTATAGCAGAAATCATTTAAAATTTAATGATTGTGCATAAGTAGTCAAAATTCTACGCGGGTCTGCTTACTAACAGTTACTATAAGAGCATTATAATTGTTAATACGAGATAAAGGCTAATTACATAGCATGTAAGCTAATTGTACTAATGCAAGCTCTTTTCCTAGGATTATAAACTTAATTCAAAATCAATTATTAGCGATCAAATTTTACCTGTCGGTTATGTTTGGGTTATAATTCGACTTATTAAATTTCATGCAGCGCTGGAATCAGCGTTTCTAAAATTTAATCACTATTATACCTTCTATAGACTAAACAAAATATAATTCATATTACATTCTTATGTACAAAATTGATGTAGATTTAGTATCTCTGTTAAACGAACAAATGTATAATGGTGTAAATTATGTTTATTCATAATCATTCTATTTCAATACATTTTTTAGCAAATAATATTTTTTATGCAATATAATTAAAACAATATATTTGATATAATACATTGAGAGCATTTTTCAGTAAAAATTAATGAAATATCACGGTAAACCTGGGCAACTTACAACAACGCTTCTGTGTATTTATTTACACTTTTCTAAGAAGATTTAATTGCCGTATTTTACCGTTAACTCACCCCTACGGTAAAAAAATTTTGTCAATTTTACAACAGAACGAATCGTTAATCTCCCTCAGCCACACTCCCCGATACATTCTCTAAAAATGACCACTCCTATATATTTTTAACATCCCAGACGCCAAATAAAAATATTTCAATAAATCCATCTCGTTGGGCGTTCTAACAAAGCCGCCCTCCCCTACGATCATTCCTCGCGCACTTTTCGCGCTTTATGATATATATTCCCGCCCCTGCGGAGCTCGTGCTCGCGCGGTAAAATTTATGTCTCTGCCGGTGCGCGCTTGCGCTTTAATTTGCCGGGCGGGTATATTTCAAATTCGCGGTCATTGGCTTCCGATTCCTATCAACGCGTCGCCGATTGCTCCTGTCTTCTGGTTTTCTAATTTTCCTAACATCGAAATTACCACTATTTTTCTACTATATTTTTTAACGAATTTTAGTTTTACTTTAGTGTAGCTTATTTTTTTGTTTTTGTGTGTATGGTAAGCACGTCCTATATTCATTGCAGTAAATATTTTTATATCTTCAATATCTTCGGCTTGATGATTGAATTGAAAGTTTTGTTATAACAGCTTCTTTTATTAATCGAATAGAAATTATTTTTATTTTTATTTCTTTTATTAAATTATCTTTTAAAACTTTGTAAATCAAAGTTTTCTGAAATACTTTCACATAAAAGAAAAATACACGAATTGTAGATGAATAATTTTAAATAGACATTGAATTTAATATTTATACTATTCATTTATTAACATTAACTTAGTTAATGTTTAATAATGCAGAGAAATACAATCATAAAGTTATTATGTACAAGTATATACCGTCTAAACATTGTATTCTTGACATCATCATTCTTACAGACCTCGAAAAGAAATAGAACTCTGTTGCTGAAGGATATAAACTCTTACAAATGATCTCAAAATGAAAAAGATTTACAGAAGTATTTCTGTATCAAGTATCAGCTGAGAATTATATATTCAAAACTCTGAAAGTAGGGTATCAACAAATCAATAAAAATTATATTAAAATAGAAATAAAACAAAATCGTAAGAAGATTCTTACAAATAAAAATATCTAATATAAAACATGTTAAAGTAGTAAAATATATAAGCTATTGTAATTTATAAATATGTATTGTTTCGAAAAATTATTATTACTATGATTATCTTTATTATAATAAAAATATTTGTTTTGAGATTTTTCATAATTAATACGTTAGAGTTCTGTTTTTCATGAAAAATGAACCTTTGCGATCATAGCTCAATGTCAGAGAACGATAATGATTAATGTTTTACGTTTGTTCTTTTTACCATCAAGTAAATTATATATACTTAGTTTTTCTTCCAGAAAGACTTATTTCAGAGATCATCAGAAAAGAATTGGCACGCTATTGTTGAATGTAACCCCAGGATAAATAATATTACATATGAAATTTTTGTAAAAGTAGATCTATGTGAAACTTATTGGTAACATAAGACTTAATGATGTATCAAAGTTAAATTGAATAATTCCAAACTGATAAATAATAAATGTAGCACTAATAATGTTTCAGGATATTAAATGGTTTGTCTGAAAAAGAACAAGCAATTTATAAGTGAAATTGAGACACACCCAATTTTTGTTTGTAAGATAAGAATTCAAAGTTTCATAAATATCTATGTCATCATGACTGGTACGAATCAAATACGTAATAGCTTCCTAAAGTTTCACCATATGTTTCTTATTCTTGCTAATTCATTTTCTATTGTTATTCTATTTTGATTTGAAAGCATGATATTTAATTGTACTGGCTTTTTGGATTTCGTTGAAAATTTATAATATAACAAGTATATATTAGAATTAAAACGCGATTTAATCTGTTTGAATATTGAATTTGTATATTGTTCTATTTTGAATAAACTATGCATATTAAAGCATAATGAGCAAATGTCTGGGTGTTAATGTCAATTATTATGTTTTAAATATTTATTTACCATTTAATTGAGAGGCAATTTCAGTTCAAATTGATCATTTATTCACTTACCAATCACTTTTGCATTTAAAAAGTTTATGATATTTAAAATAATAATAAGTCAATAGAATTATTTCCAATGAAAATCTTTTCCTTTTCTTAGAATAAATAAATTATTGTAATCATTCTTTCAAAGATCAACGTACCAGACATTATCAGGACTTATAACATACAATTGTTAACATTCAACGATCAATAACATCGAAACCACACTAATAACGACAACAGCGCTCAAAAGAGCCCTAGACGTCAGTATCCCCTTTCACCGACCAATAACGGACAACTCCGTTTTCCTAGGACAATTTCCAAATCAAGAGAAGCCATCGATCAGCATTTGTCATCCCATGAAATAATCATGAGCAAAGCTAAGTTCGCTCTCGTGATTAAACGCTGTCGTATCTCAAGCGCGCCCTTATTAAGCACGAGTCTTCAGGAACTTTTCCAGCCTCAACCCGGCACTGCTTGAGTTTAACCTTCAATTAAGAAAAGACCATCGCGCGGGCTTGTCTTTTACGGAGGAGAAAAGTTTCGTGGCCTCTTTGCATCTGGCCTGGACAAATATTTGCTCGGCGGAAAACGGCGGGGGTGAGGAGAGACGTCGCGGTACGGAAAAGGCTTCGTGGACTGGTGTAAGGGTATAGAGTATTTTTCGGTTACTGTAAGTTGTTTGCGGTGAGATTTAATAAGCGATGACGCTGGAGGAAAATTGGAGGGGTGCTTTTGTGCGTGCTTGGTGGTTGGTGAGGCGTGAAAGTGATTTTATTCTGGTATAACGAGAGCGGGTGCTTACGGTAGAGAAATGTTGTTAATAGGTTTAGTTGGTAGAGTTGCGTCTGTAAGTGACCAATCGAAAAGAATAGTATTTTTCGAGGTGTTCAATGTGTCTATTGTCGTTGTCAGATGTAGTAGATGACGTAGTCATTGTTATCAGGCACTCGAAAAATTTCTTCTAGACGCAAGGTAAGTCCAATTAGTACAACGTGAAGTCGAATTCCTTGGAATTCGATAACTTAGTGGAATTTAATATATTTTTTAATTAATTGCACTAAAGTTTTATAGCTGCACGACATTTAACGAATCATTTTGTTCAAATTTTTAATAGTGTATTTCCTCTATTATTTTTATAAAATTTTAGATGGTCTTGCCTTATGACTTATTGACTCGTAGCCGATAAAGTTAGTTCAGTTCACGCCGAAGCTATAAATTTCTAGAAATATATATTTTTATTTGAAAAATATTTCCGAAAAGGGGCCCCAGTGGGGTTTCAACCTCACTATCTTGAGTCAGCATGTACGTGCC
Source organism: Eupelmus kiefferi (assembly GCA_030522745.1). NCBI lineage: Eukaryota > Metazoa > Arthropoda > Insecta > Hymenoptera > Eupelmidae > Eupelmus > Eupelmus kiefferi. The sequence continues at coordinate 10,667 of JAPYZB010001514.1, read as the reverse complement.
ACCAGTTAAGTCATGTGTCTTACCCGTCTGAGCCACGGAGCTCGATCACACGACATTAATTATATATCTTTTATCTTTAAAAGTATAAATTTTTTTTATTATAGATTTAAAGTATAAATTAAATTATGAATTATTTCTTAAAAACTATATATCTATAATCTATACAATAATATCTATAATATAATATCTATACAATATCAATCACTTTCTGCATTATAGTTTTGAAAATAGCTATTTTACATTATTGAAAAAAAACCCGATTTTACGCCTATGTTATGTAATAAACTATTATTATTTTTTAATTGTAACCTTTCTTCTTTTTTGAAACAAAAAATCATTTTCGAGCAAAGAAAAGAAAATAAAACTAAACAAAACCATCTATAATTTGCTTTTTACGGAATAAAAAAATATTAATTTGGTCGAAAGTTATGGTAGTTCAAACTTAAATTTACACTGTCAAATTTTAAACATTAACAGGTTTAAATGTAGATGATTTTTTGTAGTCAGAATTTAAACTTCCATAACTTTCGACCAAATTAATATTTTTTTATTCCGTAAAAAGCAAATTATAGATGGTTTTGTCTAGTTTTATTTTCTTTTCTGGAACATTAAACAAGGCTTATGCAAACCAAATTATTATAGTTTTGCGTGTAAGCTGTTTTTTAAAAAATACTAGATTATAATACTAAAACAATTTATAACTCGAGTTTTAAGGCGACTTCGGAGGTTAGGTCAGATTTTATTTCGTAGTTTACAAACAACGCTTTTAATTTACAAAAATTTTGCTGGCTTCAAAGAATGGTGGAAGATTAAAAAATGCTAAGAATTTTGTAAATCAAAAACGTATTTTGTAAACTACGAAATGAGATCTATAGCTTCACTTCCGTAGTCGCCTTAAGGCCTATTCAAAGAAACCCTGAGACACGGGTCTCCTTATTTTAGCCAAAGAATATCCTGAAAAAGTTTCAGCAAGATTCATGACCCGCATCTGAGACACTCTCCTTGTTAGTAAACATATTTCAATCCAGGTTGCACCTTTTTCTTACTCACTTCACACCAGAATGAAGTATGTTATAACAATCCAATTACTTCGAACTAATTCATCTTGTTAAAACTCATATCGATCTCAACATGATTATTTAAAAATACTGCATCACGCTTTGCTACAAAGAAAATCATTGACGAGTATCTATTGGAAATGAATGACGACGATCACGCTCTGCTGAACTTTTTAGATTACCATCTCGAAAACACGAGCATCCAATAACTCAAGAGTCAGGTAAATTTGAGATCCCGAGGAAAAAGAAAATTCGACAGGCTCAATTTTGAAAATATAATCCGCATCTTTGGATTTCGAGTTCACTGATTTCATATTAAGGACGTCGTTGACACGCGCTCGACGCATACCTACGCTGGGCTCAAGAGGGTTGCTAGAGTTTCTAAAGTTATACATATAGCCTGCTCTAACCTCGATATTCTTTAAAAAGAAATGGTAATGCATTTTCTCAAAACAGCAAAAGCCCTAATGCTTGTAATCTGTCTAATGATCTCTTATGTAGATTAGAAATTTTTTAAATATATTGCAACTTATTAGAGCAGAACTTTTTAGTGCGATATACGTTCTGTAAACTCAATTAAAAATTTTAAATATACTATGTAATATACGAAAACTTAATTAATAAATTTTTAATTTAAGAGTGCTTTTCTACAAATTAGTGGGACTGGGCCTTAGCAATCATATAATTTAATGCGTATAATGATTTTTAAACATTAGTAATTTCCACGAGAATATATGATTCTAGAATATTTTTAAAGAGTTTTAGAAATAGAAATATTGAAATAAAAACGCAATTCGTCAGGAAAACTTTAAAGAACTCGTGGTGGTTTTATAGAACCTCTTTAGAAAGTTCCCTTCAAATTGTAATTTTATTTCACTTATTTATTTCATTTAACTTTTAAAAAATATTCATAATTAATATCTACATGTACCAAAATTCTGATATAAAAAGATTAAAATGCAATAATTGTATTTAATTTTTTTAAAATTTTGTAATGATTTTCTTCCTTTATTTATCATCAATATGACTGTTCTTAACACAAGAATTTTTTTATCTTTTTTTTATTGCTATTCTCTACTCATGGAAACCCTTTTTAGGGTAATATTTTAGAATTTTTAATGTTTTATTTATTCATTTTTTGTTGCTTTATCATTTTTCCTGTTTTAATTTTTTTTATTATTATTATCTAACTTTTTTGATTCCAAACGAGATTATTACTATTTTCCATAAATTAATATTTTGAAGCTACAGCTTTTACATCACATGATCTTGTTTTTTAATTATAACAAGCATGTGATGAACCATATTTTACTGCAATATCAAAATTAATCGATAGAGATTCATAAAAGGCACATTAAAATTATCGCACGCAGATGTTCCAAATTAGCATTAAAGATTAAAAATAATTTTAATTTGAATATCTAATTTTAAAAATAACTTAGAGGAAAACTCTCCATTTTTTATGATGTGTGTCGTTTTCATTCATTGCCACAACATTTCCTTCACATATAAAAATCTCATTATTACTTATTTGATTTCATAAAATTACAGAAATTATACAAGCTAAAAATTTAAAAGCAACAACGTAAATACCTTTCGCACTGAATAAAATTCACCTCATAACCTTCCACCCCCATCTCTAAGCCAGAATACCAAAAGCAGTACTAAAACCCAACTAGATCAAAATTCCTAGCCGAAGCCTCGAACCTCCCCCGCAAAGCCGATTGACTCCCGAAGCTCGCACGCTCCAGACGCTCCCTCACCAACACACAAATCCCAATCGATTAACCACATCCAACCAAAATCAGCAGAAAGGCACAATCCAAATCCAAACGCACCCCCACCTCAGTAAATCCAGAAACTCGAGCGCTGCCTTCGCAACTCGCAGTGTATGAATATGCGTGAACGTGTACTCTTTCTGCATTAGGCAGTCCAAACACCCACGCCCCATCTGCAGCGCGTTGTTAGCTACTGCGGCTGACGCGCTCACGACGGTTAAGCTAGCCGCGCGCCTAGTATAGGTAAGTACACACGCTTACCGCGACTCTGCATACAGGCAGCCGGTCCCGAGTACACACTGCGAGGAGGCCGTGTACGGCATATATGGGAGAGTGTTGCACGCTGGCCCCTTGGCCGTCGCCGATGTAGAGGCGCGTCGAGCGTGCATAAACATAATCGACAATATCGCTCCTGCGTTGGATAAATAAATGCGCTTGCGCGCGTGGATCCGCTTTCGCGAGCTTAAATATGATAGGGAAGTTGCGAGGGCGAGGTGAAGTGTTTGTGTGAACGTGTTGCGAGTGCGTTTCTGGAGGGCTGGGGAGTGAGGATAGTGTGTAGTTAATTTGTAATGGTAGTTTTATGAATAACTGAGAGTTACACATTATAAAACACTAAAGGTTTACCTTTTTAGATTAATTCATGTCTCGACGGATAAGACGGATAACTGGTTTTTTAATTTCCAAAAATATACTACTAGAAAAAATATTTTTTAGAAATTAAAAATTGAATGAAAAAGACGAGTTCGTGTAAACTGTAAGGTTACTTTTAGCTTTACCAAAATGGAACTATTTCAAAACAGAGAAATAACTGTATAAAAACAAATTTGCTCGAGTTAACACATATTCTTCACCATATCTCAAAATTCCCTGAAAATTGCAATAAAAAATGAGTTCAGCCAAACAGCTAGTTAAAAGTAGCTTTTTGATACTCATTTTTCTAATGATATGCCTAAAAGTAAAAGACTACTTATACTCAAAAAATTATAAAAGAATGTATTATTTCTGACTTCTAAAGCACTTAAAACGTACTTAAGTGACTTGTTTCACATTTTAATGTATTTAAAAATATATTTCAAACTTCGGCCCAGCATTTCCTACAAATTTTCGAATAACAAAAACATGAAAACTTTCGTAGATTATAATCAGTTGAGTAGTTCCAAAAATTCAGGTTTAAAGATACACACACGCGCGCGTATGTTTTCGTACCCACATACATACAGATTTCTATAAAGATTTTCTGAAAATTTTGGAATATATTTCAAATACTTTTTTAAGAAAACTAATATAAGGTTTGCACAATAAAGAAATAATTTTTTAGCTCTAACTCACACTAACTAAGTAGCAACTTCTTTAATTTATAAAAGTTAATTAAATAATACACTGCTGTATTCATTAACCAAGTTGACATAAACATCAATATTTGTTATCTCTTACGCACTCCTAGTTTCACGGAGATACATCCACCATCTGGCCTAGTAAGCGCATACACGTGTTTGCGCATTCCAACTTGCGTGCGGTTTTGCTCGGATTTACTCCCATCCGTGTAATCCCATCCCCATTCTTTTTCAAGCCGCTTTTTTTACACCACGTGCTTTTTATGTTTTGTTTCGTTATTTTATAATTTTATAATTATTTTATTAATGTTTCAATATCATTATTATTATTGCTATTATTAAACTACTCTGCTTTGATGAAACAGGTTGGTATGATCGTGTAATTATTTAGCTCGTATGCTTATTTAGTTCAAAACTTTTCTTCAGCCATTGGAGTGCTTCTGTCGGATGTAATGAAAAACATTTTACTGGAAAAATAAATTTATATATTTATACGAGAAATGCAGCGAGTGTTTTCATTGAACTCTCGCTGGTATTGTTGTGAATTCATCCATAAATAATACACGGAAGAACTGAGCGAGTAAATTATTACACACTTTAAATTTTCTTATGAGCTATTTTTAACAGAAGTCGCTAGTTAAAAACGAATAATAACAGAATCTTTTATGAAAAAGAGTAACACGTTAAATGTTAAATGCAGGCTAGTGTATTTTAAGAGAAAGATATCTCTTTTATACACATTTTAAATAACAAAGAAAAGAGTAACACAATCTATGCGTTAAATTTAGTAACTACACAAAAGTTTAAATTAACGTAGAAGTTGTTAGTTAAATTTACAATATTGTGAATGCAATTTTAATACATACATCACGATTGCAATCAAACAATAGAAAAATGAAAAGAGATTTACAATGTAAAAACATTTATGATGGAAGTTTTGTTTGAATAAGTTTATTTATCAATGTGAAAGTATAAAAATACATTATTTAAAAAGAATGGTATAACAAAACTCCAAAAAAAATACATACATAAGTACATAATCACTCTAATCAATCGATTATTCACCAAAACTCATCTTCTCGTTAACAACGATAAACTCACAATCAAAAGACACTCCGATCGCAATTGGCATTCGCAAAATGCATTCTCGTCAATTCAGCGCGGTTCAGCGACTTCCACATCAAGTACGTAATTTTGTAGTACAGCTGCGCCATATCAGCTCTGTATAGTCGGCTCTGAATATGCATATACCGATAATGATAGACGAATTCAGCGCGGCGGCGCGTCGTATAATGCGAATCGAAATCCACATCCACTCCGGTAATCTCTATTTCATACAGCCAAGTGGGATAAAACAATGTTTTGAGAATAATTATGCGAAGGGAGGTGGGATGCGGCAATGCCGAGAGTTAAGCGAAAGTTGGCCCCAGCGACTTGAATAAATAGAAAATTGAATAACTTGGGAGACCCGAGGATGATTGAGTTCGGGGCTCGATTAGGTGCGCTGTGCAGTTGAAGTTACGGATGGATTGAAGTTGGAGAAAGGGATGTAGTTGGTGTGTTTTGGTTTTTAAATTGTTAGACGTTGAAAAATGAAGTGAGTGCAGATTTCGTTAAAATTTAATATTTTGTAGGAATGTTGAAGAGTTAAACTATTAAAAGTATCAAAATGAAAAAAGTGATTGCCGCTAATTAGTACGCAGGTTTATAAGTTTAAATAAGATTAATAAAATCAGAGTCAAAAGTGATAAGTTTCCGAAAAAATTACAAATTTTGTTGTTAAAATATAATTTTTTCTGCAAAAATAATACCATCAGTCAAAAAAGCAGTTCATTCCACGAACGAAAAGTTTATCCCGAAAACGCTACTACACACTGAATTTTAAAATTCCGCACGACTTGCTAGCACAAATCCGAAAGCCGTCGAAACCTCGGGCCGAAAAACGAAAATATCTTAACAACGTTTCTAAACGCCCGGATTACATTTGCATAACTTCCAAAACAGGATTTCCATGAAATTACACAAAGCCGAGAGCACAGACGCCGCCGCATAATCGGCAAATTGAATTCTCGGCGCAAAACCACTTTGCAATCTTTCACACGGCCGCACCGGCGCTGCAGAATTTTCCGACTCGCAACAAATGTTTGAACTTCCGCGCCGAGAAACCGACTGAGAGAGAGAGAGCGAGAGAAGAGGGAAGAAAAAAGAATGGTGTATCCGCAAGCTCGAATAATTCCGGGTCTTGCAAAGTTCACGGGCTCGCCGGGTTGCGTATATACATGGTTATACATTCGCTGGGGCGTCGGCGCGGCAAATTAGTGTTTTGTTAAGAAATTAGATGCCGCTGCTTGAGGGACTTTATTTCCGGCTCGTCGGATTTGCTGAGGATGAGGTGTATACTGGGTGTCAGGTCAGTGGATGGTTTTTCGTGATGTCTCTGTTGTTCGGATAATAATATTATTCATTGTATAAATGATGGGTTAAGTACGCAATGTATAAAATGTATAAGAAGAGGGATGTGTAAAGTACAGTTTTATATAAGACAAAATGTCTTACTTGACTTCGTTTATACCTACTGACGCTTGTAATCCAATATTTGAATGAAGATAAATTGTAAGAGAATTCTGGGTTGGCTCTGTAAGTGGGCGAAGGAACTGTAACGTAAATTTAGTTTTACAATTATCATTAGCATATTTAAAATTACAGTGATTTCTGTGCACAATAGTAAATGCGTTATAATTTGATAAAATACTACAATGGTTACTCAAATTCATTGGGATACACAAAATAATAATATCAAACTATTAAAATATATTTCAAATGAAAATCGTGGTATATTACTCTATATTATTCAATTATGTTCTCTTTTCGCAGTTTTTTAACTCTTTCTTTTTTTAAATATGTCATTCCCTGCAAGTGTATCTTTTCTAGTATTGATTTCATCAGAATTCAAGAGACTCTAATATCATCCACTTTACAAATGATCTACACTCTCAACCTAGTCTTGATAAAAACTATAATTTCCATCTCTTCACCAAAGTATCCCTGATCCACCCTCACCTTCCTCCAATCAACCAGCCAAGTTCAGCTCTTTCCCAACAACAAACAAATTATCATTTTTAACCTCTGTAATTGCCAAGCTACATCAAGCAACTTACACGCCTCTCAGGAATCCGATTAAAACGGCACCAAAGTTCCATCCTGCTCGGCGTGCTCGGCAATCAACCATTTAAATTTCACTTCCGCGCGAACTTACCAATTCAAATACAGCAAGCCCAAGCCCCCCGGAGCAGAATCGAGTGCCATCTCGCTCGCAGGCTCGTCGAGAGGAATCGAAAAGGTCACTTTCTCAACGAGACAACGAAGACGAATTTTCGCGCGCGCGCCAACTTAGAGGATTGCCGGCTCTTTCCCTCTCCCCGCCGACGAAGGATCAAAGTTTTCCGCGTCATCGCGCTCTGCTCTCTCTCTCTCTCTCTCTCTCGGCTCTCCAACTTTTCTCGTTGCAATCGGAAGTGCAAGTCTAAGTTCGCCGGAAGCGCTGCGTTAATGTGCTGAAAACGCGGGCTACTTGAATATGCATGGAGGGGAGGAGGGATTTTCGAATTCGATGTTTTGTTTTACTTTGCCGCGCTAATTCTTTGCGTATTTCCGAGCTTTTGTTCATTTTTCTCTTTTATTTTTCGTTCGCCGGAGGATTTGTAAGTCGTTTCAGGGGAGTGGACAATGGAAAGCTTCGCAGTGATGATAAGTTTGAAAAGTTGCGATGAAAAGGCTTCTTGGGACGGTAAATATGGATCGTTAAAGTACACAGCAAGTTATTTCAACACTCTTTGTCCGTAAAAAACAGACTCTACCTTTTTCTTCCAAAGGTGTACATTAAAATTTCTCAAAAATTAAACCAACTTATTTTCCACTTCTCAAAGCCTCATGCGCACTCTGTCCCATTCCAAGCCTATAAATTCCCAACAGCGCACAATGCAAAACTCACCGTACGCTTAGTCTTAGAGCAAAGCCGGCAGTATACACATCCAGCACTCTCGCTTCCTCCAAGATCCCGTTCTTCCTCCCATATACGTATATATAGGTACATCAGTACTCTCTTCTCCAGCGTTGCATCTAACCTAACCCTTTCCACAGCGCAGAGAGCGGGTCGAATTATTCTCTTAATTACTACAAATCGTCTCGTTCGCGTTAATTACGCGAGGGGCCATTAGCGGCTTGAGCTTTCATTTGCCTGGCGATTTTCATCACTCTCGCTGGTAATCGTTATTTTAAGACTCTTTCAGGACTCTGCGCGCCTCTCTCCCTCCTGTCTTTTTAGAGAGCCGCGAACTACTTTGCCAGCCGCGCTCTGGTAGACTTGTGTTATTACGCGCCGGCATCGTTATGAGGGGCTTCGTCGCTTGTAGAGGGAACAATGCGTACACCAGCTGAAGACGTCTTCGTTTGGATGCCGCTCGGCAAACTCGTTGATTGCGCGCGGGTGTTATATAGCTTTATGCGCTCTCGAGGAGGGGGCATGTCTACTGAGGTGGAAGGACTCTGCGGGATTATTTGTTGCCGGCAATGAGGTGCCGGATTCGTAATGGTTATTGTTGCTGGCTGAATATTAGTTGTTGTGGGAGGATTTTTTTTGTTTAGGAAAGAATTGTTTGGGTGGGTGTAATTGTGGGTTGAAAATGCTTTTAACGTAATGATTGCGGGAGAGGTGCTTTTGGGAAGGAAGTAAGAATGTGCGGAAGTAAGATAATTAAAATGTTGCAGGTCTATGTTGTTGAGGTAGAAGTACTTTCATGGATTAAAATGTGTCTGACAGTTTTTTTTTCTTAAGAAAAGTGGGTTCGTTAAAATTACAAATAACGGGGCAGAATAAAAATGAAAATGAGTCGCGATTTCCGTGTTACTGCAACAATATAACTTCATGAGTTATGTGATTACTTTGCGACGGATGCGCCCTACATTTTTACCGAGACGGAGAAAAGGTCACGTCGAGGGTCATTTTGTTTGCAGCATGTGGCTGATATGTAATATGAATAGTGTATGTTTCATATGTCAGAGACATAAAATTTTTTTCTATCATGGCCTCCTTGGGGAACACGTCCAAATGTAAAATCAATTTTGAATTTCATATCTCATGTTCAATTATTGATATTGAAGACGCATATATTCCTCTCGGTAAGAATTTGTAAAAGTGTATTATTTTTTATTTTTAAGTTGGAAATTTAATAAAAATAAGTATACCTACCGAAAACATAAAGAAAGATACTATAAATATAGAAATAATTTTCTACAAAGTTTTTGTAAATTAAAAAAAAAGATTTAATTTAATTTGGAGTTAACTTTTATTATAATTGAAATTCATACATCGTTGATCCATCATCGATGAGATAATTCTTTAATTACAAAAATGTATCGTAGAATTTTTATTTCCCGTAAAGTAAAAAATATATATATATATCTACAAACTAATTCTAAATATTAAAGTTTTCAATCCTTGCAACCTTAAAAACTCAAATCTATCTATATTTGGTTGACCATACCCAAAATCAAACAGATCTACTTCTCTGTCCAATTTCGAAAAAATTCACCTATACGGGGGCACCACATCCGTTCATTTACCCAGCTGCGATGGAGTCGCAACTCTTCCGTGTCGCTGGGCTTTATTTTTCCGAAAGAAAGATCGAAAATAAACCTCCAATCCTTTTTGTCTAAATCCTGCCGCGCGCAGCTCTATCACTTAGGAAGAGAAACGAGCCACCTGACACTTTGTGGCCGTGCGCGCGAATCAAATCAGGATCAGTGAAATGGCTGCGGATCTCTCTCTCTCTCTCTCTCTCTCTCTCTCTCTCTCTTTCATTCTGTGCTGATCGAATAAAAGTTAGTGTCGGAAAGAGCGAGAGGAAAGACAGGTACGTTTATGTACGTGGGAGTGAATATATGTATTGGATCGGTTATGTATAGCGGGGGAGATCTAGTTGTGATTTTTTGCGTTAGATGCAGAGATGCGCGCAAGAAATGTGAGGAAGGCGAAGTAAATGCGATGTGGACGAAGAAAAAAGAAGCATAAATTACTGTGTTCAATAGTAAACCGAGGGATATACTTATTAAGTTAGTTAATTAAGTTTATTTGTAGGACTTCTTCTCATTGTGAATACATCAATGGAAATGAAAAATAAAAATATTTGGTCCAACAATACGAACTAAAAGTTAAATAACAAAGGAAAATATTTTATTTCCATCAGAATTTTTACAAATCTAGGAGAGGATAATTAATTAAGCCCTATCAGAGCATAATTATGGCAGAAAAATTTTAATTATGAGGCTTATAAAAATTAAATTTCTATTTAGAATAGTGGTTTATCAATGAGTTACTGTTTAAAAAAAATAAACAGACGATCATATTGATAACAGCCAAAAGGACCCATAAAAAGAGCAATAGGAAAGCTTCCACATTCAGTTGTGCGACATCGAAAACGCGTCGAAAATATGGA
>JAPYZB010001513.1:0-14263 GCA_030522745.1 Eupelmus kiefferi | reverse complement strand
CAAAAAAAAGCAAGCAAAAAAGCGGTCCGATCCTTTCTTAGAAACAGCGATTGATTTTGCCCGAAAAATGCAACATTCATCCTTGGCTGGGCATTTGACGGGAGCGTTTCTCAAGTATATATACCTGAAGAGAGCTCCTGGCTCCCGCGATTTTTCCCAGTCCCTTTTTCAGGCCTCTCTCTGGTCGTGGCCGATTCGTCGCGGGGCTACTGCATCGCTGGCTGCCGCAGTGGAATCAAGCTTCGTCACCGGATTAAGAGAAGTTGGCAGCATCAGGCCGCTTTCGCTTCTTCCTCCGCCCGTACTCACTCACACGTGTAAATTCTCGTTTTTCGAGCATAGCGCGGAGCTACCCCGCGCTGGCCAGAAAATCTTGAAGCTCCGTTCGTCGGCGCGATTTGTTAACTTACCGTTGAGAGAGAAGCTCCCCTCTCTCTTGAAGCGTTCGCTTGAGTTATTTTCTTGATTGCCTTCTGGCGCGATCGGCCTCGTGCGCACACACACACACACGCACACACACACGTAGAGACACACACAGAGTCGGAAAGCGAACGAAATCGCCGAGAGGCGAAGGAAGAGGAGCCCTCAATCTCGGAGGCTGTTCCCTTTTTTTTGTCCTCTTAAGACTCTCGGCTCTTTTTCTGCCGCGCCTCTCTCTCTCTCCGTACGATCGAACGGAGAAAGAGAGAAGCGCCTCTTCCGACTTTCTCGCGAGGAGCTTCTCTCATAAATCACGAATATTTGAAAGAAAAATTCGGTTGCGGGGTTTGGGCCGCCCCCGCGAGCTCCTCGAGTAGCCTGATAAAGTGCCTGCAACGAGCTGTTTCGATAGATCTACTAATCAACGTGAAAAGCTCGATTCGTTTCTCTTTTTCTGGCTTTTTTTATGCGCCGAGGTAAGACGCCCGTACGAATTGAAATACTTATATATCGGAGCGTGGGTCATAAGTATTGCATCGTCAAAAAAGACGAGTCGAGTGGCTTCCGCGGACTTTTAAAGTTTAATGCCTTCGGGAAGTTTTGAGAGCCGGCAAATTAATAATTTTCGCTTTGATATGAGAAATTGAAGATTAAGAAATAAGAATTTAATAAGCATAGTCATATCTTTTAACCACTTTTAAAGTTCTAAAGTCTACAGTAACTTCGGGAAGTCTCGGGGCGTAATTCGAATCAATAAAATATTTCTACATCATTTCGAAATTGATTTGAAGAAATTAGAATCTGTATATACAATTTCCTGGTTGTTATTTCACAATATTCCGATAATTTAATCTTAAATGTAGACAAGCTACACTGGGTAGCATTGATTTTATTATTTATCGAGATTAATATAATCATTTATACTCATCAGAGCATATTATATGTTGACATTTAACGATTTTTCATTGGAAAATATGTACCAAAGGCTAATTTTATTTACGTTCCATTAATTTATTTTATATACATTTAAATGCATAATCAATTTCATCTTCACTGTAAATAACACGATTGCTGCAATCGAATCCGTGCACTTTAAAACAATTCCAACGCAAATTCTAATCTAACACCACGAAATAAAAAAACGCCTAGAAAAAACGTAAGATTAGCCCCTTAATAAATTCAAAGCGACAGGCACAAAAGCATATCGACTGCGTGCACCGACACCCACACACAGCTCTGCACAAAGACACGGTAACGTATACTTTGGCCCGACCTCACAGCGCAACGGAACTGCACAGAAGAGCGAGAGAGAGAGAGACGGGGGCGCGTCGCGCACTAAAAACAAAGGAAGAGAGAGAAAACTAGAAAAGACGTGCCTCCTCTATATAACCACGTGCGCTGGCGCTGGCGCTCTATAATGAAAGCGGCGACGGCCTGGCGCGCGTGCCGCGCGAGCTCGTCATTGAGGAAATAATTCTTCCTTTCGCTAGCTCGCTCACTCTCTCGCACGGATGGATATATAGAGCCAGCTTCGGCATCGATGTCAAAGCGCGGGCGCGGTCATTAGTCTTTTAGTGATAAAGGCTTGGCAAAGAGCCGTATAATTGCTGAAGAGCGCGCGTGGGAGATAGCTCAGCGAGCGCGGATAGGCCGCCGCTTTTTATCGCCCTGAAAACGAGCCTCGCGCTCGCGTGCGCACACGGACTGGAGACACATGCTAGGCTAGGTGCGACTGCGCCCATATGTAGGCGCTTTGCGCTCGCGCCTTCCTTTTTTTTTCTCCTCTCTTTTGCCCACACATCACACGCCTGTGTGCGCGACGCACAGGCACGACAAAGGCTCGCGGAGTGACAAAGAGAGAGAGCGCGAGGAAGTGAGGAAGAGATAGGGGTTAGCGCTTTGGTGTGAGTGAGAGCGGTGAAGAATTTGACTTACACGCTACTTTTGCGGAATTTTATATTTTACTTTTCTGTGATCTTTGTGTGAGGTAGTCTTTGTGGAATTTTTCTTAGCGCTGGTTATTTTACAGCAGGATGTTCTTTGATTTTAGTTATGTAATTTGCGGTGTATATAATGAATTACGTGTTTACGTAATGTACAGCATTTTACGAATTGTTAAAAAAAATATAAAAACAGTCATATAAATAAATCAACAATTTTATATTATCAGATACAAGCGACAAGTTTATATTAAGAATCAATAGAAAACAGAAAAAATTGAAAATGAAAAAAACGTAGAAAACCCAGGAAGACAACGAAGCGCAAGAGCCAGCATCACAGAGCGCTCGAACGAAAGGAGAGATAGTCATAAACGAGGATGCGCGCGCGGGGGGAGAGACGCACGGAGTAGTCTCGCTCGGTGATATACCAAAAGCGGAAACTACCACGACCGCCGCTAGTAGGAGGAAAATAGAGACGTTTTGCCTTAGCTGGGAGAGGGGAAGTCCGCAGAAAAAGAGGTGAGAAGATACGTAGACTTGCGCCTGTATCTGTGTATCCATACACAGCTGCAGAGGCAGGTATGTACGTATCCTCTGGGCGCACACCTAGACGGCATAATGAGAGCATTGTTCCGAGGGACTGTAGTCGCATTGTAGTCTCACACACGCGCGTCCCGGCTCTAACTACTTCGCGTACTTTAACGCTATCTCCCCCCTCTCGTATCTGTCGCGAGTCTGGAGTCGTTCTATACACGGCCTTCGCGTCTGCGTATTTTCTTGGCTTTTTCCAGCTCCACTTCGTTTTTCAGTCTCATTCATTCGCTAATTCCCGCTGGGATTCCGCCGCTTGAGAGAGAAGCGCACTGAGGTTGCCTATACAGCCGGAGAGGAAAAGACGAGAGCCGAACAAACACGTGACAGCTGCGCGCTGCGCGGCTCGGGTATTAGTTTCGCCGTTGATTTTCACTTTTTTCCTGATCGCCGATTGAGTGTGAGGATTTTTTTTGTGCGGGTTCAATGAAGCTTTGGAATGAACAATGCTTATTGTTCGGTCAATCTTTGATGTATGAATTAAATTCTCTAAAGTTTTGTAACAGTTAATTAGCGAGATTGTATGACTAAAATGTTGAAATATTAAAATTTATATTTCATGCATTTATAAGTTTTAACATTCAACCAAAAAAATATGCACAAAGGTATATCCGTCGCATTCGCGTATCTTGATTCCAAAAATAATTCTAATTCGGACAAAGCATCTACAACAGCGGGGTAAAGTCGTTAAAAAAAGAGTCGTAAGTAAAGTAAACTAAAGTGAGTAAGACAAGCGCGCTGAATGGAGTTGCTCTCTGAAGACGCGCAAGACGGAGCAAACTTGCTCTAAGGAGGACTAGACGAAGCTGGAACTGTAGGGCAGTTTCCTCTCGTTTTCTCCGAGTCGAGCGAGAAAGCGAGAAAATAGAAAAGCTCGAGCATTCGCGAATAAAGTGCTCTTCTACAGAAAATCAAAGCCGAATACACGCGTAATTATCGGCGAGTAAACTAACAGATCAACATACAAACAAAGACATAAATCCCACACTTATAATTTTTCACCTAGCTCCAGTCGCTGATGCTGCTCTACTTCGCCTTCGATTCTCGGCAATTAGCAACTCTTCTTCGTCCTCGAGCTATATACACAGATTACATTGGTACAGGGGACCGCTTGCGAGAGCTTACGCAATAATTCCGCCGAGCCTTCCAATTAGGAGCGCGAGTGTATTATTCTCCTGCGCGTATAATAAGTTGGAAATTCGTGGATCTACTCTCACGCCTGTAAGCGTTTTCGAATATATAGCGCTCTCGGGCCTCGCTCTCCGCGTTTGTTTGCGGCTGGAAAAATTCGCACGCTCGACTGGCGGATCGGGATCGTTTTAATCTTCGTATCTTTATTATTATGAGGCGCGCTGGTTAAACGGGTTTAGCGTATAGTTTGCGGAATGGGTTTTATGCGCCGGCCTGTAATTAAACACTACACGTCGGCGATTTTTATTTATCCTCTTTTGTGCGCTGAGAGATTTGACGTTCTCTTATGCGCGCCGCGCTGTTTATTTTGGATATTCGTACTCGTTATTTGGTCTTGCTAAATTAACTGGTGAAAAAGGCTTTGTTTTTGTTCGTTTGACGGGTACAAATTTTAATTACAGTATGATAAATCGTGTTTTTAACAAACGTTAATCCAATACTAATACTCATCAACATTTTTTCCACTAAATATAATCAATAACTATATTCATCAAAAACTCACATATTCAATCGAACTAATAAAAAACAGAGCGTCCACCCAACGCCGAAACCCATCGAGCGTTAAAATCGCGCCAAAAGCCGCAGCATCGAACCAGGCGCGCTTTTATCAATACATAAGCCCTATACCCAGCCGCTCGCAGGCTATATAGGGGGTTATTAATTAGCAGCTCTTAGGCGGCAATTTCGGCGATTAGCCGTGAATCACTGACGGAGTTGAGCTCTCTCTCTCCTTTTCCCTCTCTCTCTCTCTCTCCGAGCGAGCGGCAAACTAGATCGCATCTTTCAAGCCATATTATAGCCTCCGCGTGCACCGCCTTGCCTGCAACTTCGCACAGAAGCAGCATGCGCGCAACCGAGCGCTGGATATATTCGAGCGAGCACGGGGAATATCGCTGGAGTTTCCCCCCTCCCACCCATCGAAGCTCGCCGACTGCATAGATACGAAGTTTGGCATTGCCGCCGGTATTACGATTGTCGCGCTAATGCGGACTCGTGCGCAAGCCGCGTACCTAGCTGACTTCGCTGCCGCCACCCTCTCGCTCTGCGACTGTGCTTTGTGTATGTGTGTGTTCGTGCTTGGGTGTATAGAACGGCGCTTTATGATCTCTCGCTGTGTTTTAATTGTTTGTTTTACGGGCTTTTAGTGTTGCTGATAAATTATGGAAAATTGATGTGTTGGCTATGAATGCGTAATTGTTCTCTCGTGAAACATTGATAAATGAATAAACATTTCTTCGGCAGAAATAATAGTAACTGCTTCTTGAAAGCTGACTCTTTTTTCTCATCTTACATTATCCCAACGCGCAACGCATCGCATTAAAAAGAAAAACAGTAGCGCAGCAGCGAGACCCATCTAATTTGGAGAATCGCTCGCTCAGCCGGCGTATATCTCGTTACTCCCGCATATAAGTCAAATTCGATTGTCTAGCTATACATGCAGCTCTATATCTCTCGCGACGCGTTTCCCGTTGGCTGGCGCCGCATTGTGTGTAACGAGCTTATTTGCCCTATCTCTCTCCCTGCCCCTCCCCCTCTCTCTTCGCACTTTACCTCTGGCGAAGGAGAGAGCCGTGGGTGCGTAATGTACCGATGCTTGTGCGGAGAGACAGAGATCTGCTCAAGAAGGGGGGGACTAAGTCGAGCAAGAGAGAGAGAGAGAGATGGAAGAGCACCTGTCAGTTGCGTAACGCCAGAAACTCGAGAACGGCGGCAGCGCTCTGTGTATTATTTTTCGCGAGCGCGAAAGAGGAGTAACGAGCCGAGCTAAATGCGCGCTCGGGCTGACACGACGAAAAATAGACTTTCCGCGGGAGCCTGGATTCTAAACTAGCGCGCTCGCTTCTTTTTCTAGCCGCCGGTAGAGAGTCCTTTTTTCGGGCTTTATGCGCGCGGAGGGAGGATCAGCCCAGCAGAGATGAGACTGGATGTGAAGGAATTTTTCGGGGAAAGCTCGGGAGAAATGGCTACCGCTTGTGTAAGCCTGCTCGCGAAGCTTTTGCACTCTGACGCGAGCGAGCAGTGCTTTCTGAGCTTTTTCATTTTTTTTTGTTATGGATTAACGTTGTCTGAATTTTGGTCTGGAAATTATGGGTGATTTAATTTAACATTATACGTATGAGTTACGGCGATATTTATTATTTTTTTCATTGTTATTTAATAATTTTTTGTAATACTATTTTATGGCCAATAAATTAAAATTAAAATTAAATGAAATTAGTTCTCAGCTCTCTGTAGGTTATTTAGGTTAGTAGAAAAAGGTTAGGTATTGGTCAGACTATTGTTTGATCGTAGATTCAAAATGAATTTTATTTCCCTATAAAATCCCATAAACCTTAATATTATTAATATTCAACTTAATTATATAAAGTATATGTTTATTAAATTGCAATTTTTCTTTCTGTTTCAGGTGAGTAAAAGACGATTCATCCCAACAATACCACATCGTAAGTCAAAATTTCATTCGCCCATAACAACCCATATCAAAGCCTCATACGCACTCTCAGTGATTTCAGTCCTCGAAAAAAAAAAAAAGAAAAAAAAAATACACCGAGTAATAAAAATATTGCCCCCTTTTTACTACGCCGTATAAAACAATCCTCGATGTTTCGCGTCCCGACGCGCGTAAATCCAAATTTCGATTCGGCCATCCGAGCCGCAAAAAGAGTAACCCGGTAATCCGATCGTTAACTCGAGTCAAAAACGATCTCCGGCCAAATCCCCCGCCACACCTACACCATAGCTTTTCCGCCCAGCGCACGGGCACACGCATATAGGGCCCCTTCGTGCGCGCAGCTCGGCCGCGGAAGCAGATTGCAGCATCGCGCTCCGAAATTCATCCTATCGCGAGTATATATCGCGCGAGCATCCGTACTAATCGCCGCAGAATGGCTGGCCGCCATTGCGCCAGCGATCTCTGGCATTATACCGGGGCCCCCTGGTAATATAGCCAAGTCGATCGACGCAGCGAGGGGCGGGGGGAAGGATGGGGGCTGTGCCCATAATCCAGGATTCGGAGCCGCCGCCGTCGCGCCCTCCTCCAGAATTACGCGAGCGCAACCCGCTCTCTCGATGGATCCTGTCTTTCCGATGAGAGGGAGCCAGTCGCGTGTGTAGTGTTGCCATGGCTGCGCCGCGAGGAGAGAGCCAAATACTGGCCTGATCCGCGGTTTCCCGCTCTATTATTATTATTGCATTCCTTGGATTGCTCGGATGTCTACCCGCCCCTGACGAGTGGAAAGTCGAGCGTTAATATCCCCACGAGCTTTTGCACGCAGATGTTACGCAGCGCGGTGTAGAGCTGCGGCCTGGAGATGTTTTTGATCTCGATTTAAAACGCTTTGCTCCGGGGAATTGAGGCGATTAATTACGCGAAGCGAGCGCTTCTAATCTTGTAATTTGATTAGCCGTGTCACTGCAATTCGATCTCTTATCTGTAGTCTGCTATTAGAACAACCTTGTTTGAATCTAAAAAGTTTGTTGTTATTAATTTTTTTGTTACAATATTTTTCCATAATTAAAAAATTACGAAACGGAAACCAGCTTGAGGTGATTAAAAATTTCAAGCTCGGCGGGATGTAGGTTAAATGAAAAATTCAATCTCGCAAATGTTTTTAATATCGCCGTACCAGCTGTAATGATCGAATCTACATAAAGCGTTACGCGGCATCCACGAGCGCCGGCATCCGCAGTCATTAAAACTGAGGCTCACCTTGTACCAACTCGCTCTCAGACATATATATGCATTTCCTGCAAGTTGCAAAGCGCGCCTGTTATCCGGCGCGAAAAATCCAAAGACAAGATCTTAGAAACGTATTATGACGATTAAAGCGAGTTTTGCAGCCTCGCTTTAATCATCGGCGCTTTAATTTCTGGCTTTGCTAAGTGAATCCCCCGGCTTGTGTTCCTTGGTGAGTCAGACGTCTCGCTGCTCTTGAAAGCGTTTAATCGCTTCGGCAAAATCGCGGATTTCCACGATCTATCTTGCGCTTATCTGGCCGGCATCGGGGGGTAATAAAGAGCGCGAAAAAATCTTAATCAACCTCGAGAACGGCAAATTAACTTAGTTGAAAGCGACACGCGCGGTGACTCTCAAAATGCACAGATACCCGCCGCAGACACTCGTCTAGCGGAAAGTAATTAAGGCCGTGACGAGGCGCTATACACGCGGCTTAATCCGTTCAAATTCATGAAGCGTCGTTCAGGCCGCTCATTGAAAAATGTCTACTTACAGACAGCCGGCGTTTTTAAGCTGCTCTTTTGAAATTCTGATGCACTGATATTATGTACGTGTGAACACTTGTTTCTCTTATCTGAGCTCTCTTATCTTTTCACAGAAATTTCTGTCTATTATATAATTGAAAAAATTATTGTTAAATATTACTTAATTTCGACAATAGCACTTATCTAATATTTATACACTCTATCAGAAAATCTATTTAAAAATCAATCATCAAAAGTTTAATTATTTAAAACTTTCAATTCCCACATAATAAAACCGAAAGTTTTAATCATACACACCCACTCATCAATTCCCTCTTTTCACACTCAGCCCACAGTTCGCACAGCCGGCAAAATTTCCAACAAAGGACGTCGGCTCTCGCGGCCGGCGAATGTTTCAGCGTCGGCACATCGATATATTCCCAACCACCTCGGCCTTGCAGTTCCCCCGACGTGCAGCTACACGCCTGGAAACGCAGCGTTTTATCGCTCGAAAGTGACGGGGAAAATTGCCGGCCGGAAATCTGTCCTGTCGAATCGTCGCGATCGTCGACGGAGCCGCGCGCGCTCGATTCACCGGGACGAGATACAAGCGAAACCGCATTTCCCGTGTGCTGGGGGGAGTAGTTTTCTGCTGACGGAAATCTCAGCCGGGGAAATGGAATGAAACATTGTAAGAGTCTCCTGCAGAGAGATGCTTAAAAGCCATGTATCGGCTGCTTTTTCAGCCGCTCTTTTGCGGTTACTATTTTTCCCGGCGTTTTTCCCGTCTGTCGGCGCGCTCGTTCATTAAGACGATTGTCTCCCCGGCGCTGCACGCACGGCCGCAATTAGGATCGCTTTCTAAATGCAGCCGCGGCGCGCGCGAAATCGCCGAGTCATTCGCGGGTCCGTTTGATCGGCCGCTGCATTCGTTCGAGGCTCGTTCGCCAACTTGCCAAGTGGGCAGGAAGATTCACCTGGACTTTCCTCTCTCTATCCGCAGGCCCGGCAGCAGCAGCAGAGAGAGAGAGAGAGGCCAGGATAAGCGGGAGAGTGGGAGGGGAATTCGAAAGTTAGATGCTGCAATTAGTAGCGGCAGAGCGACGGTAGTCTTTGGCCGAAGTTCACGTTTACGAGGCGTACACTCCAATTATGGTTTCCAACATTTCTAGCGCTCCTCTCCCTCTCTTCCAATTCCAATCAACTCGGCCCCTCCGGAGGAAAAGCCTCGACTGTTACTGCCGCGCGCGCGCGCGCGCACCGGGGGTTCATCCTCCGCGAGTTTATCATTTTCGACTCTCGAGCGGATCTTCACCGCCGGCGCGTTTAAGAAGCCGAGCGGTAGGAAAAAGCGAGAGGAGAAGAAGCGCCGGATCGATTTCGCTTTTCCTCTCTCTCTCTCTCTTTATCGCCGTGAAATTGCGCGACGGATAACTCGTTTTCTCCGGTTAAATGCAATCGGCCGCGATTCGGAATGATTTGTTGCGAGGTTTTCGAGCAAGCGCGCCTCTTTTTTTCCGTTGCCTTCGCCGGCACTTGGTATAACGCAATCCTTTTTGAAAGCTCTTTCGGCTCGGTTCGAGATTTTTCTTAAAACTAGTCGGCAGCTCTTTGTATATTGATGGGAACGTTTTCTTCTCATTTATTTATGTTTTTTCGAAATTAAAAATTAAGGATAATTGTAATAAATAATAAAAATTTTAAATGTATCTTTAAATATTTAACACTTATTTAAGAAGTTTAACGAGCTACCTTCACCGTACATTAGATCAATGTTCAGAAAAAATCGGAAAGTCTAAATACATGTCTCTATTTCTGCGATCGTAACTCCACCAACGTCGTTTAATTTATTTAAGATACAAACTCAACATTCTGAGACTTTCTAAAGGGAATAAACCTCTTAAAATCCCGACAGTCTAAAGGTTAAACTCAGTTCTATTAAGTTCCTTTAATTAAAAACATCCTCCCGTAATCATGCCTCAGAGGAGAAAAGCCCAGATGGACGAACAAGCCGCGCGCGCCTCGAAAGAGCAAGAGCTCAGCTCTCTGCAGCGCTGAGCGAGAGGAAAAAAAAGGCACAAAAGAAGCAGCGGCTGCGGGGTAACAAGCGCGTTATGGAATGCACGTGCGCGCTCTCAAATAGCTCTTTTCATCCATCTCTCTTTGGCGCGTCATAAATTATTTAAGTGATTTTACTTTCCCTTGATAAACCAGGATGCTGGCTGGCTCTGCCGAGAACTGGTTCTCCAACCGGAGAACATATAGTTGTCCCAGCGCGGACCGAGAAAAGACAACCAACCGTGGGCCCCCGCGCTGGATTTTTAATAGTGCCTAATAAAACGAGCGAGTGTCTGTTCTTCGTCTCGACGGCAATTATGCACGCGCGTGTCCTACTACTCCTTCTCGACGTTGGCCTCGTGTCTGTGCGCACCGGCTGGAGACTGTGTGCGTGTACGCCTACCTATGTGTATTTTTCCACGTCCCGCTGGCGCACGTGTAGGTATACTGCTAGGGGCCGATGTAACGGGTGTGCCGTTTTGAACGATCAGGGTAACTTGAGGATCGTTCAATTTGGTTGTTAATTTACATAGGAAATTCATAGAGATGAAGATAAAATTGCGCTTTAAATTCTATATTTATTTATTTCCTTCGTGGTAGTATGAATTCTTTTAGCAGTTTTGAATCGAGGTTAAAAGATGTTTTAGTGAAAAATTCAACTTGGAACGACATTTTTATCTTTAAAATTCACGATCATTCAGATGTTTCATCTTCACTTTACGTTATGGGAGTAATAACCATCACCTGCGCACATTTACCTAAAAATCGATACACGTTTTACTATGCCAGACCGATATTTCTCCTATACCTTCTGCAGCGTAAAGATATAGTTGTCGATTTAAGTTTCGAGGACATTATTTTACATTACTTCATATTTCTATCATATTCTGCATAATAACTCGCATATTTTTCTCCAGTGTTTTATATTTTAACGGATGATATAATTATCGTTTTAATATTTAAAATACGTTATATAAGATTAATGGGAAAAACGTCAGTTGATAAAATTGGGTTAATTACAATTGTAAAATCTCTTCGCCGATATGAAAACCAGTATTTGCTGAATTAAAAACAACCTTGAAGTATGTTTGTCCAAGATGAAAGTTGCCTCTCTGACCCAAAGTTATTTGGGAGATATTCGATTATGCATTGGATTAAAACATTTAAACGAACTGAAGGCACAATGCAGCTTAAAATACTAGCTCATTATCGATATTTATTGGTTAATCTTAATGAGCTTTCGATTCCCAATAAAGCCTTGTGTCCGTACGTTTTCACGATAATACCAAATAATGAACCGTTTTAAAGATTACCATTAATCACTAAACTGCAAATTAAAAGTTAATCTTCCGGAAAACCTTGAAATATAATTAAAACAACAAATCAATTAGAAAAAATTAATACTGACCACTAAACCGTCAAAAGCTACCAAAACCAAAAAATCAAATAATGCCCACCTTTCCCAAGCGTTCTCCTCATCCCAAAAACACATTCACCGCTCGAGGAAGAAAATCAGTGAGAAAGGAACACTGGGTATAGATGCTGCGGTGGCGGAGACGAGCAGCAGCCGGAGGAGAGAAACCGGTCGCAGCGGCTGCGGTGGCGGCGAGAGTCGACGACTCGTGACCTTGAGTGTCGAGAGCGCAGCGCGTGCAGTGGTACCCCCCTGCTCGGAAGCGCACCGATTTAGGCTCCCTTCACAACTCTCTTTCTCTCTTGCTCTCTCTCTCTCTTTCTCACTCTTTCGTCGTTTGCCGCAATAACCGTGCCCGCGCGCGCGAGAGAGCGAAAAAAGGGAATTGCCTCTCTCGTTCTGCGCGCGTGCTATTTTAGTTCGCGCGCTTTTTAATGATGGATCGTGGCGCACGATTCCGAGGCTATTTTTAGACGCGGGATATTTCTGGAAAGAATTATTACCGGTACCGGCCTGATGTACGATTTCTGCTTGTAATTGCGAATTCAGATTAATTTCTCAAATTGAACTGATTATGTACGCAGGCCCGCGTCTTTGTTCTAACAAATTTTATGTCGATGGAAAAATACGCTTCGGCCGCTACTTTTGTTAATTACGTTTTACAAGTGTCATTACGTTGCATTATCTTGGGAGCGAGAGAGCAGTTGAGATTAATGCTTGCAAAAGATTTAAATGTTTTGAGAAAAGCACTCGAGAGTCTTACAGGCTGTTTGCGCTCCGGGAAAAAAGTCTCAATTAAAAGATTATCCTCGCTTCTTCGGAATAGCCACTCCCGGCTCGAAGATATCTACCTCTCGTGCGGATTATCGGGGAGGTTCGCTGAGTGTTTTCGGACGAAGGCCTTTTCTTTAATGCCAATCGAACGCCTGACAAGTAGTCGGCTTGCGCTCTGCTGCTGCTGCTGCTGCTATATAAGCGCAAAGGAGAGAAATGCACTGTGTCTGGCGCATAATGAAAATCGATAAAATCAATTTGCATGCAGACAAGCACTTTTAAGTTCGCTATAAGTCACGATAAGTCTGTTTACTCTATAAATTATTTATGCTGGATTCTATAGATAAATTTTCTATTGATGTTGGGAAAATTGTTTGCGAAGCCTCGATTGTACTTTAAGTTTTCTATCTCTGGTGTACAATTTCGTCGGTCAGTTGCTGGAATCAAATGCGCAAAAAATACAAGATAAAATACTTTAATTTTTAACAAACGACTCAACCGATATCACAAGATTAAAATATACCGTCTAAACTTAAATCAAAACTAAAAAATTAATCCAAAAAAGCATTTTAATTAATTTTTCTGCACTTATAGCATACGCAAAGAGGATTACTTCTTATTACGGGATTACCTTTTTCATCAGGCAGCTTAGCCAAAGTTGTTTCGCACATTAAAACTCCATTACGAGAAAGTGCAGAGAACACTTTTGCCGATCGGCAGCTAGTCGAATGCCTTCGACCGCTTCAATCTACACGGAAATAACATTTTCAAAATTCCAGCTGGTCGCGCGAAATTCCGTTCCAGCTCGTACCTCGAAATACCTCCCTCTCTCTTTCGCCTCGATATACACGATAACGCTTTTTATTCAACGGCGCGCGGCGAAAAAATAAAGTATCGCCCATCAGCGGGAGTTTTTCAATTTCCCAAAGCCGCATATCCACCTGATTATCGTTCATTTTTAAAGCGCGTGATATAATCGTGCTTATAAACTCCTACGTAACGACTTTCGGAAAAAAATCCAGAGTCGATCTTTTTTTGTTGATAATCCAGACCCGGTGGCGCACGCACACACATCCGCGTCCCAAATTCTATTCATCGACGCTATTTCGCAATGTTTCTGCGCGAGCGGCCAGACTGTTTGAGATTTCAGTCACGATCCGGATTTTCCATGAAACGATATAAGCTCTCTCTCTCTCTCTCTCTCGCTCCCTCCGTCCGTTCGTTTCCTTGCGCGCTTGCATAGTTTATCCCGCGCTCGCTGGAACGGTAACAGCGCCGGAGCCGATAATAGCGAAATTCTCGAATCGGTCTAGCCGGCTAGGGCTAAAATCACGAAAAATCTCGCGTTCCAAAGCCCATACATTGTTTTTCACTCCTACCCCCGGACTGCAAAGTATCCAGCTAGAAGGTTTTTCCAATTTTCACGAAACCCAGCGCTCCGGCCTGGCTTACTGTTATTTTTACTTCGGAAGCTCAATCGGTCCTTGCGCTAAAGCACAGAGAGAGAGAGAGCGAGAGAGGAAGCCGAGGCGCGTGCCGGAATTTTGCGCCTCGGCTCTCTCTGTCTGTCGAATGCGCGGCGGCGTTCACAATGGTTATTGTTGCTCGCGCCGGCGCTTGTTTACACGAGCGCCTGCGCGCAGGCTCCTAAACCTCGGACCGCCGCCGTAATATA
>JAPYZB010001511.1:0-14649 GCA_030522745.1 Eupelmus kiefferi | reverse complement strand
TTCCTTCTAATAAACCTTGCTTATCGAATTTATAACTGCCCAATAATTGCCCCTTATCGGAATCCACGGCTCAAAATAAATATCCACGGCTCGAATTATTTAAGTCTATCTCGTTATCGACCGAAGCCAACTCTCACGCTTACTTCCAACCTCCCTTCATCTTTTATTTACTTCAATTCAAAATACTCTCCAAGATCATTGAAATAGGAGACTGACATATCCTGAAAAGTACTTTTCGACATTCCAAGCTAGCGGGGGTCGCGCGGCAAAATATGATAATCGATTTTTAATGCGCTTCCTTATAAGATCCTCCGCTCGGCGAATCCCTTCCTTTATAAATATAAATGAAATAAACAGCTCTGTCGAAGTATTGATTGCAGAGAACCGCTTGCTCTTTGTACTCTCTCGCCTTCTCCGCTTTCTATTTTCATCGCGCCGCGCGCCGGGAATCATAGGAGCATTTTTCTCATTGTCTCCTCCTGCCGGCGAGCCTCTCGTGATTTATAACCTCCTCTCTCTCTCTCTCGGCGAGGCATCTTCGCGTGATCGCCGCCGCCGGTGTCGGCTTTTTTATTCTTCTAAAGCGGAGAGGCTCGAAAACGCGGAATCCCTCCTGCGCGAGCTCCACTTATTTCCCCCGCAGACGTCGTTCTTTTTCCTCTCTCTCTCTCTATCCCTTCCTTTCTTCTCCTCGCTTGCCAGCAGAGCACGAGAAAGAGAGACACAGAGAGAGAGGGAGAGAGAGAGTCTCGTTTCCAAGGAATGAGTAATCCGCGCGCGTCGGCAGCGGCCCCTATACGCCCGCCTCTTCCCGCCTGATTCACCGCGGCTTGTTTACCAATACTCTTATTAACGTCTCCCGGAGATACGAGTTGAATCGCGAATGAAATTAAGCATCCGCGCGTTAATCCGTTGCATCGCGCGCTCGTTTGTTAATGCAGAGCTGGGAGAGAGCGGATGATTTAGGCGCTCGTCGCCTGATTTATTAAGCCGCGTCAGGGCGGCAGCGCGCGTTTTTTGCGGACCTACACACAGCGGGAAATTAAATCTCCGAATTAAGCGCAACATTGGAAGGCGAGCCGCGGTAATTAAAGTTCGAGTCTGCCGCGAGGGGGTAGGGATGCATTTGCATGAGTGCAAGCTTGTTTTGTTATTTATTCTTTACGAGCGCGCCGGCTAGTAGCGGCGTTCATTTGCTGATTTTTAATGTCGAGCAGAGGGAGAGCCAATCGTAAAAGTTGCATTAATCCGGATTATGCAAATGGCTGGCAGCGCGAGCGATGCCGGCTGAAGCTTCCGCCCTTCTTTCTGCCTTGTCTCGAACTCACCTCCTCGGACTGAATTCACTCGGATTTCGCGTTCAAATATTCAAATGTTGTTCGCGCGGATCGTTCAGCGTGCTTCCAGGGAGAGCAGCCCTCGGTCCGAGCCGACGGCATTAGAATCCCAAAACCATAATAAAGCTACACTCGTGTCTTCATTCATCTAGATGTATAGGGGGTGCACATAAATCCAGCATGTAAACAAAGCCAAACAATCAGCAACAGCAAAAAAGCTCATTCAATCCCCGCAGCAGTAACCCAGAAACGAAAAAAGGCATAGAAAAATAAAGAGCAAAGACAGTGGAGGAAGCGCGCGCGCAGAGGCGGAACTCGTACAAAAAGCGCAAAGCCTCGACTGTCTCTCTCTAGACTTACCGGCTCGTCGTCCGGAGCCCGCTCCCTCACGATCGTCCCTCTCAGAATCGATAGCGAACCCGGCGGCGCGGCAACGAGGGCACATCAATACCATCCGTAGACAGCCAGAACAGCGAGACAGAGAAAGAGCGAGAGAGCCACGCGACAAGCTACTCCTCTTCCGATAAGAGCAGGCTAGAGCAGCTCTCCGGCGATGTGCGTATTCAAAGTTCCCGGTCCTCTGGCCCTGTGTGACATAACCTTAAAAAGCTCTGTCAGCCGCGCGCAGCGTTGGACTCTCTCTCTTTCTGTACGGCGCACACAAGCCCTCCCGTGGCAGCGGCCAGCGTGCAACTACCGCTGAGCGCGGGGTGGCTGCGCGCCGCCCCACGTGCCTGCCCGCCGCCGAGCCCTCAAGGCGCAAGCGCGAGCACGTGCTCGCTCGGCTGCTTTCGGCGCCGAACGGAGATGCTAGCTCCTGCTGCTTTTTTTTCGTTGGGCTGGCGGAACGCTTCTGGAACGTCTTCTTGCGCCGATGAGCTGGGACGGCGCTTCAATTTTAATGGGCTTGGAGATTGGTGGCTTAATTTTTCATGATCGGGAGCTTCGGGCGCTGCTGGGACGATTTTCGTAAGGTTGAAAGAGGACGCCTGGAGGGAGCGGCCTCGGAATAGCGGCCGCGTTGTGCTGCTTTTTCCAGTGGGAGACGGATGGCGGTGGGGCTGGAGCTTAAGCCAAAAATCGTCTCGGTTTTCAAAGAGCTGGAATTTTTGGGAAAAGAGAGTCTGTGTGGGAGCGCGCCAGTAAATGTACACTAAGTGCACCGAAGCACATCTTGCCAAATTCCTTGGAAAACTACTTGCGTGAAAGTGGAATTTTCGAGCTCTTCCTTTGCTGCTAGACTTAAATTTTCTGCTCTCAGACGGGATGTTCGTTTTTCTACAGTTTATTATGAATTATAAATTTTAAAAAGGATAATTTTAAGGCTTGGTAAATTTTTGAGATAATAAAGTAACTGGGTGAAACTTGCTTAAAAATACTTTTACAATTATAGTGCTTAACTTGCTTAATGACTTAAATTACACTCGTTTTTGCAATAAAGTAAATTAAATCAGACCTGAATTGAGGTCACTAAATGTAGGACAGTTTAATATCCCTGTAACAAAATATCAATACTATTGAAAATTCAATTACAGCTGCCCCCGGTGATTGATGAATAATTATATAATTCTGTTGTGCGATACACCTGCTTCGCAGGCGTCGGAATGATCCGTATTCAGTTACCTCGATCCAGATTCGGCTAATTTAATTTTTTAATAATGACTTTATAACTGACGGATTGATTGTTTATTCTAGCTAAAGCTAATTTTGAAAAACATTGACTAATATAATGAGATTATGATTTTCAAATTTACTATGAATATAATTATAAAAAGTAATTATAATTATTTATGAAAATTAAAATTGTTCACGTTTTCAGATTGATAAAATAACTTCAAATATGTGAATCTATTTTAAAAAGTAATAAAAATAATTATTTATCTAAGTAAAACTTTTTTCTAGCTCCTTTCATGCTTGGCGTCAAGTAGAAAATGACCCTGCTGAGTCGGACGAGGGTAATATTACGCACGACCGTATCTACTTTAAATATGAAGGCTTTTTATGCTTACGGCTGCCCCTTTTTACGTGCTCAAAAAATTAAATCTACTTTCATAATATAATCTCATTTTAGCAAGAGTATTTTTAAAATTTCATAGTAATGTGTAATGCGGCTCGGTGGAACGGTTGTTTTAGTATTATAACAAAGTTAGATGAGCCGTCTGCATTAACAAGATATTGAATATTTATGGTCATCGAAATTTACATTATAAAGAAGTGCGATTTTAAATTCGCTAGACCAGCGTACAACCGCTTTACGTTGAATTTTATATTTCCTTGTTTTACGATATAAATAATTATTAATAATGTGTAGTACCAAAAATGACTAAAATGCATTTAATTTAATTTTTTGCACCCAAAATTAATTGTTTATTTTAGATTTCTATATAGCCTAAATTAATACTTTTAATATTTTTTATTATTTTTTTTTCATTTAAACAGTAGCAGGTGAAAGAATATTGTTAAAAGCTTTATATCTTATTCATTGAAAAAGCACATTTATTTTTTATTTGAAATGAAATTTTTCAGGAAAGTGTCAATTATATTATAAATATAAAAATAAAGCTTATAAAAGAGTAGAAAAACGAGCTGAACTGTTCAATACAGCCAATATAACGACATTTCGTCCACTCACCTTTTCAAGCTATAAAAAAATTGTTTGAAATGTTTTTAATTAATATATTCCTACTACAAAAGAGAGTTATGTATAAATTTTGATTTCTGTGTATAGATGTGTACATTAGTCAATTATTAAAAAAATTGTTTAATAAAAAAAAAAAGAATTAGTAAATATTTTTCAAGTAAAAGTCTATACGATCAAAATAAGATTACTACATATTATTACTTAGATCACTAGGATTCATTTATTGATTTCAGAAAATAATTTAAAAAGCTTTAGGGATATCCTTTTTTCATAGGTATGTCAATCTTATTAAGGATTTTATATTTTTCCAATCTTATTTAATATTTTTAAGCAATATTTATAATACAGGTTAATTAAGAAGAGGTAGTACTTTTCAAATATCATACTTTAGTACGGATGTATTTAAGTACTTATACTGTTTTATTTATACTGTTGTATTTAATTTGTACTTAATATGTGCAATAATAAACTTTATCTATCTATCTATCTACTTGTGGAGAAGATCAACTTAATATTAGTTGATCTAGAGATTTCCGCAATATTTTGAATAATTGTGAAAAGTGCTTCAAATGATTTTAAAAAATCTTCTCAAATAAATTTAAGTATTTTTATCAAATAAAAAAATAAGGGAGACAGCTATACATCATTTTTTTACTTTAGCATACTGACTCATCAATATATATAAAATATAATAACTAAACCTATATCAAATTTTTAAACCTATGAGTTGGTTTTAAACGATGCAATCTTATTCCTGCAATAAATTAGCTTTAGTAATCGCTATTAGTACCAAAGTAACAAAATCTTCTTAAAATCTAAGTACTATTAAGTAATACTTTTATAATAAAAGACTGTCAATGGTAATTAATTTTAAACGAA
This sequence comes from Eupelmus kiefferi, assembly GCA_030522745.1. NCBI lineage: Eukaryota > Metazoa > Arthropoda > Insecta > Hymenoptera > Eupelmidae > Eupelmus > Eupelmus kiefferi. The sequence goes on along the minus strand of JAPYZB010001511.1, from coordinate 9,792 downwards.
CATAATAAGTCCGAATAATGTCAATAGACATCGTATTTTAAGTAATTTTAAAAATATTAATAAGTACATTAAATATTTTTTAATTACCAAATACATTCATAAACAACAGTACTTGAAGTATACAAAAAAAGCATTTTTTGTACGCTTGAGCTTAAAATTACAAGTAAAGTATATTTTTCGCACTCTGTGGGTGAAATTCGTTTCTAAGCGCGTTTGAAAAAATGCAAAGTTTTACGAATAAATTTGGTGTTTTTTACCATTATTTCCTAGAGTGCAATCGTCCACACAGAATTAAAATTACTTTCACGTATATATAAAACTACTATTTTTCCTTTAAAAAGCACGATTAAACATGTCAATTATTGCTCGCAAAATTAATAATTTACATATAATATGAGAAAAATGTAATTTTTTATATCTACTGAGAAATTTGTTTTCCGTACACACTGTACAAATTCCTTGTTCACTGTGAAAAGAAGTTTACTTTCCGCACTCATTGCATAATTTGCACTTTACACAAATAGAGCTGCGGAACACTTTATTTCTTTACTGCATAATTTTGTAATTAGTACGAGCATAACTACTGTTTATAATTTTGCCACTGTTTAACAAAGTCGGATTCTATGTACTACTTTTCTATGTACTACTTGATTTTTCAATTTAATCTTGCATGCCAAACTCTAATGCAGTTAATCGAATTTTAGTCAGATGCTGGAGTACTTATTCACGCAGATTTAGGTATTGTTTATAAAAAGCTTTATAACAATGTCTGTCAAGGAGATTAATAACCTTGTACACAGTATTATGTTACATAAACTTTTAACATAGTTTTGCACAGTATCATGACAATTCTTTCTAATCATAAATAAAATCTCTTTTAGCTCTTTTTAATCCATTGTACAATTTCATTTTTTCTTTTTTATTCATAACAGTTTTCAGGCATTTTTAGTTAGATATCTAACTATTATAGATGCCTGTGAATTATTGAGATTGTTTGAAACACACAATAATAGATTATGTTCTAACGGTCACAAAACACACTGAACAAGGATTTATTTATAAAAAATGGACGAACTATCGAAGAAAATAAATAAACTAACACCCGAATAAAAGAAGTACTACTATTTTTTGTACTACGATCAAGTACAAGGAGCAACACTTTGGGTATTCTCATAAGTTTTTTGAATGAATAATTATTCTTTTCCTAAAGTGACGAAGTATATTTATTCATTGTATAACATTTTAATTCTGCAGAAAGCAAATGAAAGGTAATTTTTTCTAGTTCAGTTTAATAATATATATTTACAGATACGTACATGATTTTATGTGACTGAATAAAAAAGATTTGAAAAATAGCATTTATTTCAATATTTTCTTAAAATAAAGCTAAAAATATTAATAATTGAGTTTTTAGAACTCTTGGGCTCTAAAATACCGATGTTACCTACTATATTTTGACACTTGAAACAAAGTGGTTATCCCAAAGTTTGAGCAAAATCCATGGTCCGAAGGCCTGGGCTTCTAATAAATATGATAGGATCTTTATATAGGTTACTCATAGGATGTATGCATAACTTTTAAGAACTTTCTAAGAGGATTAAAGCTTATTAAATCCTGGCGTTTTAAAACTTAATTTATATTTAAAAATAAGAAATTATCAAGTGCATTCCAAAATAGGTCCTTAACTTTGGAATTAGCAGCTCTTAAAATTTACATCAATTACAGTTTTATGAGAAAAAATGTGGCTATAAAAAATTGCTACTACCGGTATAAACGAAAATCTAATCAAAATAATTTTTTACCGTTTTATCGAGATTTTCATAAATCCAGCTAGTCTACAATCAAAAACTTATATACATTATGAAAGAAATATAATATTTAAAGATTCAATAAAATACTTTTATGCGAATGGATTTTATCGTTTTGTTTTCGAGGTACTTATATTTACGATTCGTAAAAGTAAATTGTGAAATTGCGGCTATTCACGAATACGCAATAACACTGAATTCTTGAATAAGCTAGACACATTTGCTTATAAGTATAACTCTTATTAATTTTTTTTAATCGACTTTGAAAAAGGGGGAGTTTCTCAATTTGACCAATCTATCTCCCTTCCGTTTACCACTAATAGCATCTCCAGTTTGATAAAATTACAAGGAGAGAAAACTAAACGTAATAACCCATCATACCAAAAATCGCAGCCGACACCAGGTCGCATTCTGTTTTGACATCCTCGCACCCGAAAACTCCACAGATAGATACAACATTTGACGCAGTCTCGCCCCAGCCGCAAACGGTCGAGCTCGCTCCCGCATCCACCCACCTGACGGCCAGTCGCATTAATCTGAGTCATCGCGTATTTAATAACGCGGACACCGACTGACTGAGTGAATGAGAGAAAGGGGGTAGATAAATAAAACGAGTAGCCGGTGTGACCAGACGCGCGCGTCGCGCCAGCGCAAAAAGGGACGGCCTGTCCCATTATACACGATGATAGCACGCGGCAGCTACACGCTGGGGCGCGCGCGAGTTATTTCGCCGGCGGACAGCTGGATGAAGTGTGTATGTAACGCGCGGAAGGGTCGGATCGCTACATGTATATGTAACGAGTGGGCTAGGTATGTATACGAGTGCAGAGGCCGAAGTTCATTTTCATGGCAGGCGGGCGGCGACGCGAGAAGCGAGGCCAACCGCTATAGCTCCCTTTTCTATCTTCCGGGCGTTTCAATATAGAGCCGCCTCCGGCAAGTTTCGCTTGAAAGAAACGAGGTTAGAGGCCCGAGACACACGCAGCGGGAGTTTAAAAGTCGAAGAGCCAGCGGAGATAAGGCGCCGAGCGCGGATCGAGTGGCCGCTTCTGGAAAATTTAAACTTTCAGAGCCGAGGCGCCGGCGTAGCTTCGTCTTATTAAATTGAAATTTTGCGACACGCCTCGCGCCCTCCGATTTCGCCCTTCCTCCCCTGCAATCGTTGCAACGTTGATGATGCCTCGTAAAGTTCGGCACGCTTTACAGCTTACGCCGAAGCTCGCCGAGTTCTTGCGGGGCTTCTTTTTGACTGTTCTGTGATATATATGATGAATTGGACATTGCGATGCGCTTGTGTCTGTTTCTTTTACTTTTGAGGAACTTTTGCTTCCGAAAAGAGTTTATTGTTACAGTATGTATGAGTTATAATTTTTTAATAGAAGTGTATTTTCTATAGACGGTTATTATTTTTGAGATAATTTTTGCTGGATTTTGAACTATGGAATACCAAATTTTATGCCTTATTAGATTTTGAGTATGTCGTTCGCTCAGAAAAGTTAATTAGGCAACGTGCTCGCAATTTTATAAATAAAATTTTCAGCAAATTGGAGCTCTTTAAAATTATTGTGTGCGTGTTCCACTTTATAATAAGTAAATTTTTATTAACTGTTATACAAGGAAAGTTTACATTATAATATTTGTAAAAAAACTGTAGTTTAATATTATTCTTTTTTTATTCACAAAACGCTTTACAAGTATGTATACTCATTTTCTAAATACGAACAAAATTAAACACGACTTTGTCTAAACTAGCAAAAATGAGTATCATGCAAATTAACATATAGAATACGTATTTTCTTTTCGGAAATTCAAATAAGCAACCGAGTCCTTATTTATTTTAGAAAAGTAATTTAAAATATTTTGATTAATTGCTTTTTAATCTAAGCCCCCTTAAATTATCTTTAACCCAAAATCCTTATTCCAAATTTATCAAATAAACAAACCAGAAGCTCACGCCCGCGGCAACCGCTCCGCGTTCTCCACATTATCCCACCAACTTCTTACACCTTCCCCTCCCGTGTCAGAGCACTGCTCCGCTTGAAGCATAATTCGAAATACTCATCGTGTCTTTCTCCGCAGCTGGCTCTCCGCAAAACATATTCCTCGAAGAATTAAGCATGTCGGGGGCGCTTGTAATGCTATTAGATCGGCTGAAACGGCATCGGAGTCGAAAGGCAAGCGCGCTCTTTAGTCGAGAAGCGAACCATTGTTTTCCACCGGCGAAAAGTCCCGATCGTCACGCGGCTGCTGTTGCGCTTGGAGAAACCGTCGGGTGATGGCGGCAGTTTCGAGCGCTTAATGCTCTAGCTGTATATACGCTGCAGCTGCCCGCGCGCGCGCCCAGCGCTGCGGTGATGCTGTTTCCAGGCTGCGACTGCAGAGCTCCTATAATCGCTTGGTTTGCAATTTGAAATCGAAGGAAAGGGGGTGATATGGGGTATTATTATTCGCGTTTTCTCGTTCGCTTTGTTGGATGAGGATTTTTTTTTTTTTTTGGTTTTTCGTACGATATTTTTTTCTTTTTTATAGAGTGCTATTTTTGCAAACTTTATCGCTATTCGCGAGTCGGAATTTATAACTTACTTGTCTATTTAAAGTTACGGAGTTTAGGGTAGGTTGAGTTTGAAGGTAGATTTGAAAATTTAATAGAAACTTTTCATATTTTTCTGGTAGTATTTTTAGAGGAGCATTAGACATTGTTCACCGAAAATAAGATTTTTATATTTTCACATTTATTGTAAACACTAGTTTAAAAAGCTTTAAGCTAAAAGTTTTATTTATAAAATGTTATTAATTGACCAAAATAATTTGGAGCACTTTTAAATTTTGCACAGTTATTATTTAAAAATTGTATTTTTCAATGGAAAGTTTACTTAAAACTATTAACAATTTTAGTAAAATATTAAAACAGTCTTGAACTACAAGTTTAGCATGGTTTCTTTAGATATTTGCTCTGCTACATAATGCTCGAAAATTTCAGCAAATTTCAGTTTAGTTTCTAACACTTACCTTCTTCAAAACTTACCTTCTCGTTACCTAAATTTACATAACTATTTTCCAACAATAAAAACATTTTTGACATACTATTTTCTAAAACCACTAAACAAAAACCACAAAAAAACCTATAAAAAAATGCGCATATCCTCGAAGAAATTGGCCGCTACATTTTTAGCACTGCATAAAACAGTCCTCAATCCTATCGCAGAAGCAGCGCGCGACAGGCAGCCGATAATAACGCCCGGCTAATATACTGCAAAGTATTTTCCGAGTATACATGAAATATTGTCTTGCGCGCTATCAAGCTGTAACATAATGGCAAACGAGTTCGCGGAGCTCCGACCCAAACTATATCCAAGTCTAGCGTCTCTCCATATATATACTTTCCTGTTATACAAGACCGGCGCGCCCCATACTTATTTGCCCGGCGCGAACAACTGGCTATTTATTATAGCTGGATATCATCATCGTAGCAACCTGCGCCTTATTGTCAAGCTCGGCCGCGTGATTTGGCTAATTGATGCGGTTAGTGGAGCGACCGGTTTGCTCTCGCCGGCTGGCTCTAATCACTGTAATAATTGGGTTATTCGAGAAAAATGAATTTTTAACTGGGTAAAGGCGGGGTTCGGGATTGGAGCGGTTTGGATTTTTGAAAATTGAGTGCGGCTTTGGGTTTTTCAGAGTGAATATTAAAGTATTAGCGGATTAGCTGTGAAAACTCCTATCGAGCATCGAAATTCTATGCTGTACGCATTTAGCATATAGATCAATCGCATAGATCAGCATATAATACTTAATACGCTTGTCAGCGGATTATGATGTATTTACGATAGTAGCCTCGCATTCATTGACCGTTGATCACTATTCGTTCGATTTTGTTGTTAATACAATTTTCACGCTGCAATTTTTTCCATCCGCCAGGCGTATACATTATCTCAATCCCCGCTTCGTTATCGTCTAAATACAGTTCTCTACATGAATTTTTATTTATCTTTCACCCAGCGTTCTCTTAATCGCCAATTGTGGTTTGCGTGGAAACTATCTCGCACTCCTAATCAGCCCATAAACCATTACAATTGCAAATGTTGTCCGCGGAGTGATGAATTGCGAGTCTCGCATTTCAGCGCGCAGGAAAAAGGTAAAAGAGCGCGCATATACGAATTACATATCTGGAAAGCAGATAAACAAAGCGCCGCATTTTTCGGGAGATCGATGCGGGAACTGTTCTCAGCGCACGCGTAAGTATTTGGTCGTGATATTTTTTTGTTTTCGCTGGACAAGAATGCCAGGCGACTGATTAGCTCGCGCGTGCTCTTATCTTTTACTCTGTTCTTTCACCTTTCTCCATTTAAGGCAACAAAGACTGTGAGCGCGAAAATTTGTCCGCCGATAAATTACCTTCCGAATGGAATCTAATCTCGGCGCGGCAATGGAGAGTTAATTTAATTTCGTTATAATATGCATCCGGGACATTGTTCGAGTGTCGCAAAGCGTGCATTTAGGTACTTACAAATGGTTTTTCCAGGCGCGCTTAGGTTTTATAGTAAAATGTGTATTTTGACTTTAGCTGGTGAAATATTTCAATTCCTTTGATCGGACTGAGACATAAATTCAGTCGCGCTTTTAGGTTATTTCAATTAGTAGTGTGTAGATAGTGAGAGCGTATCTTACATTCTAAGCTCGTGCCGAGCCTTCTTTGCATGAGCGCTCCTTAGGCAGCCAGAGATGCTTTTTGATAGTCGTAGTTGGAATTTACTAGTGACTAATGGACGAGATTAGTTATGGGTTGAGATAAAAAAAGGAATTTTGATTTTTTTAATGACCTTTTTTGAATAGAGTGTTTTATTTTTTGCTTGTAATTGTGTTAAGATTATATCACGAAGTTTCTTCTTGCTAAAATAAATCTCTCACCTTTTTACAACTTTCTTAAAGATCAAAAATAAGGGTAAAATTACAAAAGATAATTTCACACTTGATCTTCCAAAATTCCAATCAACACTTAATCAAATCGACCTCCAGTCAAAAAAACTCTCCTCAATCCCCTCGCACCCCGTCTGATTAAAAGCTCCCGCAATTACAATTTAGCAGGCTTTAGTCGAACAGCCGCGGAGCGGCTGCGGTGGTGCCCGCGCCGCACCCAATCCACCCTAAAATTCCTTTCTGCACTTTGAGCGCGATCACTCGCATAACCCACTCACTCACACTCCTATACCATTTCCAAAGCATACAGAAAAGTGTTACGCTCCGCGCACAGCAAAGTGTGCCGCTGCATTATCGAGCCATTATGAAAATTAGCGCAGCCGGTCGGCGTGTTTTTATCGGGGGAAATCGGGCCGAAATTGGGCTGTATCGGCCAGGGGAGAGTGAGCAAAAATCATCGGACATGCGTTAGCCCGCGCGCAAAAGGCAATTGCATTTCGGTCGCCGCGCGTATATATCCCTCTGCGGATCGCCGGATAATTACGATTGCTTTTCGTTCGCAGCTGCCCAATTTTCGCTGCATTACGTCGCTCTCCCCGCTGGGAGGGCCCGATGCGCCTGCGATTAGAGAGTCTATTGATTTATCGAAACCTGCTCGACGCCCCTCGCATTTTTTCGCTTCGCTGCCCCCCCCTTCTCTATATCGCGCGTGTATCTATTCTATTTCCCAGTGTGCTGTGGTTTTTTTGCGCCGGGGAAAAAACGCATCGAGCGGGGAAAATTGCTTAATGCTGACAAATGCCTGGCTCCGGGATTTTTGTGCGTGTGTACTTATCGGGCTGTGGTAATACATTGCTTTGTTTACGTTCGACAAGCGAGATCTTTTTTTTAGAAGATTAGATGGGTTTGCTGGGCGCGGGTTTCGATTGAGTTTTGTTATGCTTGTATGATCGCGGAACTTGCTGGTGTGGTTTTTTTTTTGGTCTTTGGGCAATGCTCTCGATAAATAATGGAAATGGGCTCGTCGAAGTTTTTCATCGAGCGTTTATGAGAAGTAATTCCTGGGTGGATTTAGTTTTATGGTTTGGCGAAGTTCAAGTTTAATGCAAACCTGTTCATATTTCATCATTTCGACGCTCCTGGCGATTGTGGCAATTAGAAATTTTTCATTTTTATTGCCCAAGATTTTAACAGCTCTCGAAAATTTATGACTGTCGAACGCTGAATATTGGATGGAATTCCAATTTCGCCAGTATTTTTGCAATCAACTTTTAACAACAAAGATGGTGTCTACAGAGCTTCGGGAGAGAAAGAATTAACAATCGAGTAAAACAAAGTTAGAAGTGTGATATTGATTTAAAATGAAATTTTTGCATAAACGTTTTGCTCTCTCTCTTTGTTTGCGACCGCAGGATTATTAATTTCATAAAGTGCGTTTTTATCAAAGAGATTCCCATAGCTAAACATTATATCGATTTTCTATAGCAATTACAAGGCCTTTAATAAATTAAATCTTCTCGCGTTTTTTGCGCTATTGGTATTGCTTATAAGAAACCAATATTGCTTCATTTAGTCGTGATAATAACTCACTAGAAAAACAAGGTCGAATAAGAAATTGCTTGGAAAAGTTCGATTTCAAGGTTCAAGATTATGCTTGTAGAAAGTACGGATTATTGCAACAAAAAAATCCACGACCTTTAGCTCAGCCAGCGCGAGATAAAATCTGAAATCTCAACCGATCATTGTCTTTAAAGCCTAATTTATTCACACCAGAAAGAAACACGAGCCCTATCACTCACGACGCTAATTAAATCTCATTTAAATCCAAATAAATCACTGCGTTTTTTACCGCGAATTCAGAACTACCATCAGAAAAGAAAATCGTGCGCAGAGCGAGGCTTTTTGCATTTCCAACACAATAAAAGCAGTCGAAAGTTCGCAGGGCTAAATGGCCTTGCAATCCTTATTTTTTCTCCTCTTTGTCATTTGACAGGCTGGAAGCCTAGGCTGTCGACCTAATCACGTCAAGCTCGAGCGTCCCAAGCGTATTCCTTTGTTCTCTCTCTCTCTCTTTTTCGGCTCTTCCTCACTTTTCGACCATTACTCGCTGCTGCTGCAATGTATATAGTTTCTCGCCGGCGATGCTCTATCTCTGCGACGAGGCGGGCGCATTGTCGTCGTCGTCCACGTCGCCCGGAACGAGGAGGCGCGTCGCCTCGTTATTTTTGATTTACAGCCTTAACGAGTTCGGAGGAAAATACGCGGCCTGTATTCTCGAGGAGGGGAATATATATCTCGGCTGGGTTATATACTAGACGAGTATAGTTTTAATCGCGTTTATATCATATGCAAATTGAACGAATCTCTATCTCTCTCACTGCTCCTAACGAAACGCGAACGAGGAACAATTGAGATTACGGAACGGGCTGCAAGCGCACTCTGCTCTCTTTTTAGCCCCGGAGAGGCGGAGATGCGCGCAGCTCTAATTTATTTAGAGTGGAGCTGGGCATTTTCGTTATTTCGGGCTTGAAATGAGATTGATGTATTTTCGCGCGCAGGATGGAGTTTGGAGGCGCCCTTTTGTTTGCGCTTTTTCGCTCGGTTCATTAGACTGTCTAGACTTTTGGAGATTTTGATCGTCGTTAGGTGAGAAAGGATTGCTTTTCGAAGAGCCTTAAATTTTGGACTGTCTATAGTAATGTGACCCGAACGAAGCTAAAAAAGATTTTTTCTCAATTCGTAATTCCGGATGATATGAATTGTTTTGTTGCTCGGAAATAATTATCAAAATTTGAAAATGAATCCATGTTTTAAGAAGGTGGAAAATTAATTAAAAATTATTACATTATCCAATTTGGCAGAACTTAAAGTTCTTAATTTAAATTAAATAAATATTATTAGTAATTACTTTGCGCTTTTATTAATTTCATTTCGTAATGAGAATTTTAATGAATAATTTCTTGCTATGTCCTGATATGAATATTTACATTCATATATTGCTAAAATGCTACATTTATTCAAGCGAATTTAATGTAATATTCAAGATCTCCTGGAATTGGAAAGAAAA
>JAPYZB010001510.1:0-18765 GCA_030522745.1 Eupelmus kiefferi | reverse complement strand
ATTTCTAACGGTTAGCTGTATTAGAGACTTAGAGGGCAATATAGATCACTTAAATGTGCAAAAATGATCTGTAATATGTATATAGATAGTACAAAAAATGTATATTAATAAAAGCTATGATATACTTTTTTAAACAGTAATAAATGTTTTATTCATTTTTAGTGATTTCAACTCAGGCTGGCCCCATGTTGCGATATAAAGAAAACGAAGATATAAATTTAATATTTATGTCAATTTTTCGAAGTATCTAATAATAATGTTTGATTAATATTTCCTTTATTTGTTTAATTAATCTAAAAGTTTAATTTAGGAGAAATAGTATAGGAGACCTTACTTGTGTTATTGGCATAAGCATTATTGATAATAAGTAATTGCTGATATACATATTATTAAAGTTTTAAGAGTTAACGCACAAAAACATTGTTATTACCTATTGCCTGAACTAAGATTAAAGTCATGTTATTGAAAAATGAACGCAAAAAATAAGAAATACGATATCAATCATTTTTTCTTTCCTTTTTCTAATAAAACGGCTTCAATCGTAGTTTAAACAGTACATAGTAGTACTGCTACTACCTTTGTACCTCAACTCTTGAAATTTTGCAAATTGGTATCAACAATTAATTATTATCAATAATGTTAATATCAATAAGACAAAAACTACTTCCCGTTCTGCTTTCCTTTAATATTTAAAAAATTGTAATAATTTTAATACCAGATTTTGGAAAGCTGCATACCCAGATGTCATCATCACGTACTTCAAAATTTTCTATAGCGTCGGCAATGAGTGGATAAGTTTCAGGTACCCACATGCCTTTAAAATCGATACTTTTTATTGGTACATCTTTTGCAAAGCTTCTTGATAATATTTCTTGTAATTGTAAATCTGAATCCATTACTACATTGCGTAGTGAATAGATTAATAAAAATAAATAATATTTATTATTATGTAGGTATTACATTTTGCTATTATTATCTAATTTAATATAGGGAAAGGCGAGGCATGTTACATCGGTGGATAATTCGACAAACTATCAACAGCTTATTGTAAATATGACATAAAAAATTATTGAGATTTTTGCGTTACATAATTTATAGATGGCCTCGTACACTGTACGCACAGTTAATTAGTAAGTATGTAGAAAAGCTTTTTTTAATTTAATTAGTGTTTTCTAAAATATTTTGGAAAAGAAAATTATAAAATTTCTTGATTTGATATCTGTATTTAATTTGATTCTTACAAGCTTAGAAAAACATTATTTAAAACATTTTCTCACTATTAATTATTTATTTATAACAATTTTTAAAATAATATTATACCTTTTTATAAGTGAATTTGTAAATATATTTTAAAATTGATTTATTATGTTCTAGTTCATTGGTTATGATGTTCAAGAATCGTCCGTAAAATAAAGTTTCAAATTTTTTTAAGAGAATTCAAGATACGAAGCAATTAATTTTAATTAAACTAATATAGAGATCTAATAGAACGTAACGTAATTATTTTTTTAAATGTAGGTAAAAAATCGTCACGAAATTTTTTTTTTGTTGATTTTTTTATAATTTGATTTTAGACACTGATTTATTAAAATTATTACTTTTAAAAATACTAAAGCTTTTATATTGTAAATTTTTCTCACAAAGAAATAGATTTCTCGTAAAATATTCCAAATTTTGATTTTGTAAAAATTTATAATGGCTCTATTATTGGCCTTGAATCCTTCGAAATAATCTCCAACAAAGTTCTTTAGTTTTATTTGGTTAAATCCAATCGTATAGAAAAGTATAATCGATTTTCGCTCAAGGGATTTTTAAATAACTCGCTTTTTGTATTTTTGTTCTGCATTTTAATCGTTTTTTTTTGCTGTCACGTTGTTTAGAATGATTTATTGAGGAAAGTAAATAATATAAGAAATTTGTAATTTTCTGAGACCTACAGCTTGTATATTATGATTATTTGTAAAAAACATTTCCTTTTTAAACATATGTTTTGATTGGCTCTAGCGATAGCTGATGAAAATTTTTGATAATAATCAACTTGAATGGTTATGTTATAAAAAATTATTGATGAAATAAGACGTTTTGGCTGGTACAGAGTTAGTTCAAGGCTCTCATCAGGTTCAATTTTTAACAATTGCAAGATTAGTAAAATTCGCCGCTCTACCAGCTAGCGGGTTGCCATAAGTTGCTAATCTTGCAACTGTTAAAAATTGAACCTGATGGGGCCTTGAACTAACTCTGTACGGGCCAAAACGTCGTTTATTTTTAATAAAAATAAACATAATTTTTGATAGCATAACCACTCGAGTTAATTATTATCAAAAATTTTTTACACATAGTCAAAAAATCGATGTGAAAATCGATTTTTTATTGTTATTTCTTTTCACAATTGGATTTTGATTATAATTTATGAAAAAAAAGATGTATTTTTTAAAAGGCTACAATTTTTATTTTATAAGTTTTTTAAAAAAATGAATATTTATTAAAGTTTTACATAAAAATCGATTTTTCAAAAAATTGATTGAAGGGTTTTATCTGTCACATTCTATTATCAAAACGAAAAATCAGTTAAAATTTCAGCGAAATCTGTCGAGTAGATTTTGAGAAATTTCATAAACTTGATAACTAAGACACTCACATCCACATGTACATTTTAAGAAACATGTAATTTGAATTTATTTTGCGTTAGAAATTTGTTTTCTAAATCAAAATGCAAGAAATTTAGATATTTCAGTTTTTGCAATGGTGAAAATATGTCACTTCCTTGTTTGTGCCTAAAAAGTGCGATAAACCTATACAAACAAAATATCATTACAAGCTCAAAATATTATTTGTAGGTATATTTTGTAATTATAAATAAAATTTGAAAATCTTTAAAAACAACTTCACGTGTCCCACTAGAAAACACGGTGATGGGGCAGAAGCAAATGAAAGAAATTCTATTGATGGATTCTTATAAATATGAATAATTATAAATATGAATTCCTGATCTTTTGACGTGTATCTTATGCGTTATGTTACACTGATAAAAATTCTGCAACGTGTGCTTAAGATTAAAGATCAGCTGATTTTGCGATTCCAAGAGATGGTGATATGACCGCCGACTGCTGTGTATTCGAGCCCCACCCTACTTGCTACAAGTTCCCCTTTTTTAATGTTTTTTTTTATAGCTATCGTTTGTAAAGTTATAAATATTTTTTGTACTTATCAGACATGGGACTTTAAGATTAAAAAATCAATTTAATTCAGTTTATTTGAATTGAATATATATATTATTTTCAACTTTTACCGAGAGAATGAAAGAGGCCATCCTTTTTTCGCACATCTGAATTTCAAACTGTTAAAATTAATTGATTAGTCTCTGTCATATAGTGGATTTAGAGGAAAAAACTAGAAGAATTTCAAATATAATATCATAAATATTTGGTTTAATGCCCTACGCTGTGCCCTACTTTCTTTTACACTTACTATAGACCTACCTCAATACTTGCAAGTTGCAAGAATATTATTATATATACTATTATATCGTTGGCTGCTGGACTCCGGTCTCTTCTTCTTTACTGGATTGGACCGCTGGCGCTCGTTTTACACTACTTAGGCCAAAAAGGTCGCGTTCGTTTTTGTTGCATTTAGCCCGTGCGAAACCGGTTAGTTCGAGTTCGGTTCCCAGCTTATCTTCTGTTTCCTCTGTTGATGTCCAAGGTCTGACAGACTGGAACTTGGAGCGCGAACCGAGAGCGCGATATTTAAAGATATAACTTTTTATTCACTAACGATTGATATAATTACATTAACAAATTGATTTAAAATACTTCCTCTCTGCATTTTTTAAACAGGGTCCAAAATTTCCGGAATTTAACAGACAAAAAATCAACTATTTTCCTTATAATAAACGATAAAAATTAAATTACGACAAACGACGAGATAGTTGCCCTTCGTTATGTAATTATCTACCATTTTACGAAGTTGACTTTCGGACCCCGTCCACCTGCATTCTAAATATTTTATTAACAAACTTAACACTATACAAAATATAATACTTTCTATATCTGAATTAAGTTTCAAAGTACCGTTAGTGAGAATTGGATAAAAAGTGATCTTCATTTAATCTTACCGCTTTTATAAATACCCAAAAAAATATAATGGGAAATATAAATATAATATATGGATTTTATTATTAAAACTTGACTGATAGATTATTGTTTAAGTATTGCTACTTATTGCAATACTATAATTGAAAGACATTGACCTATGTAATAGGCAGTATATTTATCATATGTATTTTGTTTGTACTTTAATGATACAATAATAAATCTATCTATCTACCTATCTATAAAATATGATAAGAATAAAGTGGAGTCCCAATATGGGAAGTCTAATAATATATATTTTAATTTATTGTAATAGTATAAGATTTTAAATACCTGTTCGAGTGTTTTGATAAAGTTAGAGATAAAGTTATAAAACCAAATAAGAGATCTTTCCAATAAAAATAAAATAAAGCTGAAATATTTAATTACAGCTATTTATGTTTTAAAAATAAATATGTAACTTGAAAGATTAGGGGAGAGCAGGGCTAGTTGACACATAATTAACATTTTTATTTTATTAATATCTTCCTTAGGAAATTAGATTTGTGTATGCTAATCATTAAGCATATCAACAATACTATGACTTACCCATAGGATATCAAATATTACCAAATATTAGTATTAAACAGTCAATTATTTATAATTGAACGTCGAACTCCGCGTGTCAACTAGCCCCGCTCTCCCCTACTTGTGCATTCAAAGACATTATTCTTTTCCTTACCGTTTATTATTTCCCATAAATTTGAAATAGTAAATAAGACCTACTGATCAATCATTTTTAGATGTATGAAGTATGCTTTTTTCATGTAAGATTATTTTCATAATACTTTTAAAATATTTTGTTTGAAATTTTGAAGCTTAACATATATTTATTATGTTAACATAATAATATAATAATTATTATATTTCATATTAATTGATGGCTGTGAATTTATCGTTCGAGGTCTAAGTTGTGCAAATGAATGAATTCCAGCATTTTGATAATTATTGCAGAAACCTTTCAACTTCTTTTACAATCTACACACATACATCTGTGTACCTATATTTTAACAACATTGGAAATTTGACATTCCCAATAACATCGAACAACCCAATACCTTATTTTATTGATTGTACGTACAACAACTTTTCGAAACCATACTCAAATTAGGATGGCGGAATTCGAAATTTCAGGTCCAAGTCCACGTCAAGTGCAAATACTTATAAACCGAACAAGCGATGCTGCGAACAGTTACACTCATTGTAAATAGACCAATGAGCAGATCGAAAAGTCGCAAATCTAATAGCTAAATCGGTGATAAATACTAACT
Source organism: Eupelmus kiefferi (assembly GCA_030522745.1). Lineage (NCBI taxonomy): Eukaryota > Metazoa > Arthropoda > Insecta > Hymenoptera > Eupelmidae > Eupelmus > Eupelmus kiefferi. The sequence continues at coordinate 13,364 of JAPYZB010001510.1, read as the reverse complement.
CAATCAATGGGCCATTGGTCACGGCTTTTTGAGTTATTGCCTGCTTCGCGAAATTTTACGCTTCGTAGAGTTTGCGCGTCGTGATGAGCGGTAAGGAAGTGCGTGGGAGAGTTTCATCGGCGCAAGAAGACCAAGAGCGCATATCGAATTCGTATATGCGGACTAGGATGGTCTTTTTATGCGATTTTATTGCTGCGAATAAACACGTTTGTTCGCGTACTTTGATGTTGAATGATTGCGAAAGGTTTTGCATAATTAGATTTTAATTCTATAGATAGCATAATTTTTTGAACTTTTTGTAGCTCTCTTGTAATATATTTGAAAAATAAAATTTAATTCAGAAAAAGTTTATTAACGATTAAAAAATGCTTCAGCACAGTGAGATTGTTATACGGAGTTTTTCGCAAGTTTTTAATGAAAAACCAAAAATGTCCGACTCGAAAACAAAACAGCAATCATAATGAAAAGCATTCATGTACTTGTAAATTAAACCTTAGAAATTCTTGCATTTATAACTTTGTATAGAAGTTAGTGCGTGTAAAAAACAACTTAATTTTAATATAAATATTTTAAGAACTAGACAGTGTAAATCGTTTATTAATTGTTAAGCACTATGGCGTTTTTTCAATTGGTTATAAAAGCTAGGAACGTTAAAAATGCCAGGCAGGAATATCACGAGGAGAAACTGCGATCTATTGAACTGGCCAAAGGCAGAAAAGTTCCTCTTACTTTCGGTCAACGAATTCGTCATTTAAAAGTAAAGTACGTCTATTATATAATAATGTATACAAAATTTAATAGGTTTTAATAGGTTATGTTAATAAAGTTTTATTCTTCTAAAAGTAATACTTTACTTGTTTTCATGCAATTTAAAATTAAAAGAAAACTTACGTTTCAGGTTCAAGCAGAAGATACTAGGTGTTTTTAAAAAATGTTCTTGCTGCCCCGAAGGAACATGGATGCACAAGAAGTTGGTTTTGTTGCGAACAGACGGAACTTTGGAGAATTATATTCTAAAAAGCTTATTCGGATTCATCGGCGGATTATTACTAACCTATATATTCTTCATTTTCTTCGTCTTTCATTTGCACTTCCGTTTGGCTTTTGCTACTACTCTATGTGCCGTTCTAGGATTTATTCTTACTCTTGGATTAGCCTTCAATCCTCGCATCAGGTATTCCTTAAATGAATATTTACAATTGTTTGAATTGCATCGAATTAAAAACTGTATATAATATAAATTTTAAATAATTTTAAATTAAAAAAAAATAAGCCATAGCGAAAAATTATAATATTATCTTAAGAAGTTCTAATTTCTCAGTTACAATATTTTTATTTTTTACGCTTATAAGTATAAATTAATTTATAGGTTTAATTAATTGAATTTAATTATTTCTCCTACAAAAGTACAGTTCTGAAATAATCTCAGCTAACATTAAATTTGACAATCCAACCGCATTTTATATCTTTCTAGTGGTTAACGCCGCTAAGTGTATGGATTCACGCTCAATTTAACGTTATCCTTTTTGAGCACAAAAACTCGCTATCTGAGAACGAAACACCGTAATTATTGAACCGATAAGACGCCTTTTTTTTATAAACGTAACAATCTCAAAAGTAACGCTAAGACATAATTCTCGGAGCGAAAAAATCAAAGAATCTTGCACTCCGACCACATTTTAGCCGGAACAATAACAAAAATACCGAGCAACACAGAGAGAAGCTCAGCCAAGCGAAAAAGCAAAAAGCAATTAGATCCGCCCACGCTGGCTCTTTCCAGGGCTTCTCGCGCTCAGATCTGTATCGTCCTGCCGTACTGCGCTACCGTACGAAACTCTCCCTCCCACTCGTGGTCTCCTGAGCCCGTTATCCCGAAAAACACAGTAGCCGTAATCTATTCATGAAAACGGCGTGTCCCTTTTTCTTTCAGGTGTATCGTGTTCCTGTTCCTGCCGCAGTTCTTTTCGAGGCGAGGCCGCCAGGCGCTGATTGCCTACGCTTTCATCCTCGCGCTCGGCGGACCGGCCAGGAACTGCCTGCACAACGTCGCCGTGCTCTCCGAGTCGCTAGGCTGCTGTCATGTAAACGAGCCGCTTTTTTTCTGCGTTGTATATATGTATATATTTATGTATGTGTGTGTGTGTGTGTGTGTGTGTGTGGGTGTACTAATGCGTGTGGAACAGTTTTCTTTTATCTTTCTTTTGTTCTGTGGACACTGGAATCGTAGTGGAACTAACTTATGTGGTATTATTTTTTAGAGAAGAGTAACCGAAATTGTAATGGTTTTGACAATTAGCACGGTAGCTGGGTAGGGAAACGTATATATTCCGTTTTTCTTCTTTATCAATACGACTTCATACGTACACTGAATATTGTTTTCAACTGTCACTAATGTATTTTTTTTTTATAAATGACAGGATCTTAATTTTATGCGTAATTTTAATAGTTTGTACAATTTTTGCTATTTTAAAAATTAATATTTTTTTATATTTCTTTCGAATTTAAAGCTTTTATTCAATATTGAGTATCGCTTACGAATCTAATCGAGAAATGTACATTAAGCGTGAATTGCATAAATGTTAAATAGGAAAAGTTGAAAGAAGCAGTTAAGGCGGTAATCGATCTGGTGAGGGAACCATTTTACGCTCTAAGAGATTCTTTAGCGAGGATCGTAAGGTCTATCAAAGCCATTGTTCGGAGGATCAGAAAGACCCTAATTGCGCTGAAGAGGCTTGTACTTAGCATATGTAAGTAACACTTACGTTTTTTCTAACTTTTTCGTAATATATGGCTATAAGCATTGTAACATTCAAATGTGGAATAATGATTGTATAATAGAATACGTTTCAAAAATAAGCAATTTGCAAGGAAAGAGCTTGCTTTTATAAAGAAGTTTAAACAAATAGCTTAAAAATTTTATCAATATATGTTCCCTAATACTTCTTATAAAGCATTTATTGTTCCTTCACTTTACCTTAATAGCTTCAGGAATAATAATATTATTATACGTGCAACTCAGTTTTACTAATTTAAGTGCAAACACACAACATGTGTTCAAATTTAAAGATTCTCATTAAAAAAAGATAATAAATCAATATAATTGTCTCATACCCCTCTTTATCGCAGTACAAATAATCAAGTCGGTGTTCGACTGGCTGGCTAGCATCGTGAGCATCTGCAACAAGAATTTCGGCACACCCTATGACCGCTGCAACGCGGTTTTCGATGGCGCAGTGCTCGACTGTCGAAATCGCCTTGGTCCAATTTTCGGCAAGCTCTGCGAGATTACCTATGTAGCCAGCACCGTCTGCGTGGCTCTCAAACCGCTTGATCTCGTCTGTGTCATGGTTTCTTACGTCTCGGATGCGATTGTTGGGGTCCTGCGTAAAAGTTCGTTTGTTTTATGGTTTTTTGAAGGATTGAGTTTTTATTAGTTTGATGATTGAAAAAAAAATACTGAGAAAAAATTAGAGTTTCTTATGGAGAAAATTGATCGATTAAATTGCTCGAAACGTCGGCTTAAAAATGAGATATTGCTTTTTATTTTTTAATAACTTGACCACGAATTATATAAATTAACTTTTAAAATCAAATTCAAATAATTGAATTTAGTCAGTTATCTATTTTTGCAATAACAGAAAAGATTTACAAAAACAACTTCTAGTAGGATTGTTGTTTGAAAGAAAGATTAATATTGTCTTATTGAATCTGAGTTCGATAATAATCAAGGTTTTATTTTATGTTTTAGAACTTAATCAATTCACAAGGAAAATGAGAGCAATGTTTTATGTAAAAATCAAATTTTCGCATCATTTTCACATGGAAACGAACAAGAGTCGGTCTTTTGAAGATATATCTTCCGGAATCTCGACCGAAATTAAAACAAGAACCGAGCGTTTCTTATCTCTCTTTGATTGGGCGGGATTCCTCACAAGCTTCTTTTTTCTTATTTTACTATTAAGGTAATTCTTTACTATACTGTTATTTAAATTTGGTAAAAGAAATATTTTTAAAAATCTGCAATGATCCTCCTAACAAGATCACATACATTTATAATAATAAACACCTTCTTTAAACCCTTAATCAATGTATACATCATCAAGACTAATTCGTTTAAAACAAAATCTAATTCTCTTAAAACTAGTCTTCCCAAATACCAAAAAAAAACATCTTAAACATTCAAGGGTGCTGTATTACCGTTACAAGTGGCTGTCGAGTGACCGATACGACAATCACTACATCTCGAAGCACATGCGTGAAATCGATATAAAGCGCGCTCGCCAGGACAAGGAGACCATTTTCCCCTTAAATCGGCGTGAACGTAACAAATATGCTAACCTCGGCTCCATCCTACTCATCAAGTCCGAGAAAATAAGACTGGCCAAATCCGCGGTTTTTTTGGCGATCACTTCGACGAAGTTAGCGATATACATGGCCTGTGACTACTGCCTCTTTTGGGTCCTAGATACCGTCAGGTAAGTCAACCTGCCGCAATTCTTAATCTGTCGGTGCGTAAAATAATCATTAGATAGTAAATCAAAGAACACTTCCAAACAGCATTATCACATATACTTACTCATCTCCAACCACCATTATAATTTTCATCATTCTCAGATACCACGGCCGAACTCCAACGAAGATCGAGCGCCCCAGCCTCACCGACTCGGTACAAGTGGAGGGTCAGGGTTTCCTCGCCGACATCTACCGCAGCATCGTAGGTGCCTTCTCGCCTTTTGAAGAGATCGACGAATATGAAGGCGTGCCGTGTCTACCCGAACCAAAGCCACCCGACTACGACGTCTACACGCAGATCGGCAGCCTAGTGCTTTTCTGCTGGCTGATGGCACTTTTCGAGCCTTACGGTCTTAGGCTCAGGCACGTCGTGCTCAACAGCTACTATCCAGACAGGGCCAAGCAGCGGGCGGTCTGGCTCTACAATCAGATCATTAGGTTGGTGCTGGGCCTGAGACGTTTTTCTTGATTTGGATGCAAATTTTGAGGTATGGGAGTTTCGATGTGTGGAAATATATATTAAATAAATATTAGTGAAATAATTATAGAACTTAGTAGGACGTCGATAACTTATTTTGAGAAATTTAGAAAAATAGTTTTAAAAAATAGCCTTAAAAAAAGGAAATAAAACCGATTATAGCGAGGATTATAGCTATTTTGAAATTCTTTTTAAAAAAGACAGATAATTCAAAGTTTATTAAAATCATAATAAATAACTGCCGAAAAATAATAGGTTAATTAAATTATGCACTATATACAAAGAAATATGTCTGGCAGTCTTACGTATTCAAAATTTCCCTAAAATCAAAACGAAATATAAATTATTTTTACCTGGCCTTTTATATAAATAAACAAAACTAAAAATAAGCTCTGATAAATCTCTCTATAATCTCATTAACTACAAAAACGTCATTACCTCATCAAGATCTCGCGGTTCCTTCCTAAAATACGCACGACGCCAGCTGCGTCGCAAGTTCGGCACTGCCCAGGGCATCGATCGGGTGACTTTGCGCGAGCGCATCTGGGCTGTTTGTCCTTTGCTCAACCGCATAGCTCCTCTAAAATTGAAAAACGCCTGCTTGGTCTGCGGTGAGCCAGAACGTGACAAAGACTCACCTCACATTAGATGTCCGACACCTGGTTGCCTCGGCGTCTACTGCATCCAATGCTTCCAGGAGCTTCACAAGCTCTGCACTATCTGCAAGTCGCCCCTGGATTACGGGGACCTGACAGACATCAGTGAAGAGAGGTGAGGCTGACTGAGGGAGCTGTCGATTTAGCTTTTTTGTTACGAGTGTTTTTCTGAAATATTAAAAATTGATTGTGGAGTTAGTTTTTAGTAGCTGCTATTAGGTTTTAGAGTATTTCCTTAACAGGAAATTTGATTGAAAAATATTTTGTAGGGACTCATCGGAGGAGGAGATCGACGAGGCTCGCCTGGAGAAAATTAGAGAAGAAGCTAGAAGAAGAGGCGAGACTTTAGAACAGCAGAAGTTGGGTAGGGAACCGAAAGTAACAAGGGTTCAGAGAGATTCATCCGATGATGATGCTTCATCAAAGTACAATTATAGTTAGTTTAATATCAAATAAATTTATTTCGTAGAAATATAAATAAAGTTAAATGATCGGGATGTTGAGCAGGTTATCAAGAAGAATCTACAGAAGATTTTGCTATACCGAAAAAGAAGAGGTTCAAGGATGTCGAAGCTCAAGAAATACGAGATGATGTGACAATACATGTAAATTATTTATAAAATTAACATCTTATTATTTATCGAGTTTAATAATTGCAAAATATAATCAATAATACATTTTTATATACTGTAGATTTTTGACGAGCCCCTAGGCAAAGATTTATCGTCAAGCAGTGGAGGTCAGATTACCTGCTTTCGTTTTTTTAGACGAAAAAAGAGTTCTAAAAAACAAACCCGAACGAAAGATGATGAAAGTGCTGATTCAACATCGATAGCTGATACAGAATCTTGGACAACTGAAGAAATTGATGAGCAAGAGGATAATGTGTTGGATATAGAAATCGAAGATTTTGATGATCAGAAGAATTCAGAGGATGAACTCCTACCGGAAGTCTGTTCGACAAAAAAATATAAAAAAAGCAAATTGTCCCAGGCTTTTTCAGTTTTTAGCAAGATGTTTTCAACTGAAAAGGTGACCGCAAATAAATGTGTTTTTTTAATGCATAATTTAATGTATTAAATGAAAAATTTTATTATAAATGAACTTATCAATATTTGAAGATTTCATACCTTTTTGATTCTTCATACTGAAAAGTGAATTAAGACCTCATATCTTTCATCAATTCGATACAATTTTCTCTTTATACACTCAAATGAATAACATTAAATTATTGTTTATTGTCATTCTCAGGATAAACATACCACTAGTGACGAAGTTGATTATACTCATTGTATTTGTCAAAAAACTCCACAAGCACCTACAAAATCTATATTAAAACAAGAAAAGGAAAAAATATATTATCACCCGCATTTGCTAAAATTCCGAACGAAAGATATACCAAGGTATAGAATTTACTAATTATAAATATAAGCATTAATATCAATATATTTTTTTAGTGTTTATTTTTATTTTATTTTTAACAATCTAAATGTTTCTATATTTCTTAATTTTATTATATGTATTTAAATAATTGGTACAAATATAATAAATCGTTATCTATTTTGCTTATAATTTATAGACATTTGGAAGAACTTTGCAGTAACACAAAGTACTATGAAATTGACGAAAGTAGCTCTTTCTACTCTCCACGAGAAAAGATTGAGTTCCAGGCAGATTTCAGTACGCAAACTGACTCGCAATCTTCAGTCGATAGCGATCCATCTCGTGATAGACGAAGTTCCACGAGTGATATTGATGACAATGTAAGTTCTTTGTAAATATATTACTTACTGAGTAAAATGTAATCTTTTTAAATTCGTAGGATTCCTACATTTACACGTCTGAAAATAACGAAAATCGGTATAGAACGGAAAGCCAGACATCTGATTCCTCTGTGCCAGAAGATATCGATTTCTCCGAATTATCGACTGACTTTTCAGGTGTGTTATTAAAAAAATTAATAAATGAAAAAATACGTACTTTATTACAGTATGGAACTAATGTGATTGGAATATTTTAGACAATAGGAAGATTTCATGCTTCATTAGAGAAAGAATTTCTAACGATGAAGGATTATTGACAGAAGAAGAAAAAATAAACGAGGACAGTGATGAAAAGGGTCAAAGTAGAAAAGAAAAGTCGAAGAAACATAAGATTTATGATTCTTTTGCAAACTTCAAATTGTTTAAAAGAAAAGGTAAATTGAAGAATAGAGGGGAAACTAGCGGTAAGAAAGCTAAACAAAAAGATGGAGAAGAAACTGAGAAATCTTCAGAAATTGAAACAACAAAAAATAAGAAGTCCGATACATTGAAAAGAGACAAAGTTGAAAAAGAAACCGCAAATGCGAAGAGGAAAAGTTCTTTGACACAAAAAAAGTCAGTTGCTTTTGAAGAGAGTACTATTAAAAGAAAAGTTGATAAATCAGTAGGCGTACAAGAGATTGATTTAAAAAGGTTAATATTCTTAAAAAACTACTTTAATTGTTATACATATTAGAAAATTTGTAGAAAACTTATTTAGATGATTCTGTTTATGTAATAATAATTTTAATAGTTCTATTTTCTTAATAACAATTTAATAATTTAATTTTATCACAATAAATATATTTATTAATTTATATAAGAATGATAATCAATATTAATATTACTTTTAATAATAACATCAACTAAAAGGGAAAAAGGAGGAGGAGAATCCTTTTACTCAAAAAGGAAAGATTCGGGTAACGAAGCAGAAATAACCCATGGATTTCAACCTATTGTATCAAAGTAAGAACTTTTTAAATTATTATTATCTTTTTTAAATACATTTTAAAAACTAAAAGGACACATAGCCCATTGGAATAACATTGACTATGTGCCCTTTTAGTTTCCAGACCCTCAATTTAAAAACATAATTAAATAAATATTTTTAAATAAACTTCATGGTAAAAAAGAAAGTTAGTGATATTTAGTATAAATGCATTTATATGTGCAGGCATCAACCAGAAACAGAAGACACCAATGAAAGTAGCAAAATAGCATTCAAAGATGAAAGAAATACAATTGAAATGTCAACACTACATATAAGTGAAGTACATGATAGACCTCAAACAAGAGATCAGTCAACGTATGTCCGACTAAAGGTTAAAAAGGTAAGAATGTTAAGAAATTACGTAATTATTTAGAAATTTTAAGTTAAAATTTGAAATTAAAAAATTATTTAACTCCTCACCATGAGTTGTAGTATAATATTTTACTAAATTAAATAAAGCATTTTCACAACATTTTCGTAAAGCAAATAGAGACGAACATGTTACTCAAAAACTTTTTAAGCTGATTTTTATTCATCCGGTAAACCTCAATTTTAAGCTAACTGGAATAAAATTTAATTTTATTAAAAAATGTAAATATAAAATGAGGAAAAAATAAAATAATAAACAAAAGAAAAAAGTACAAAAGAAAATCAAACTTGTTAAACTCAACCGAGGATTAAAAAGTACTTACTTACACAGCCAATAAAGATAAGGTACCTTAAAAATTACTTGATATAAACATTTTTATTTAAATTCAATAATTAATCAGTTTTTTTGTTCTATCGTGTATGTGATTCCTTGATCAATCAGATAAATATAGTCATAGTTGAATTAGCAATGCAATTGTTAGCAAAAAAAAATTTTTACGATCCTGCCAGGATTCGAACCTGGAATCTTCTGATCCGTAGTCAGACGCGTTATCCGTTGCGCCACAGGACCGTATATCTGCGTTTCTGTATTGGTACTTGATAGAAAATCTTGATAGAAAATCAAAATTCATTTTAAAATTTTTAAATATTTTTGTAATACTGTAATTTAATAAACCGAAAGTCACAAGATTTGCTAAATTTAGCTTACTATAAATAACTTTCTTAGATAGTATCATTCTTATTACGTAAGATCAAAGAAAGCTATATTTATATACATATTTCATAGCTTTGGAAAGTCTTGCATAATATAAGTATTCTGTTTCGTTTACAAAATATTTATAACATTAGAAAATTCTTTGAATAAATAATGTTTTACTTTTTAGCATATATCATAAGTTATATTTAAATCAAAATGTTTCTTCTCTTAATTGAAATAATGATGATATGTTAAGAAGATTATAGTACTTATCTCAATTTAAGTAAATAAAAATCGCAATTAAATAATCACAAAAATAATTATTAGCTTAATTCATTATCTATTTTAGTATTTTTATCTTTATTACTTTATATCCAAGTATGTTTAATTTTCTGTTTGTTGTGTTTTCAGTCTGCACCCAAAACTTTCATTAATCCTGCTTACGAGAGATCCGACGATTCGTAAAGGTTAAGTCATTCGCTTATAAAATAAGAAAATAAATATAGAGTAACATATGTTTAAAATAATTATCTACTTTACTGTGAGCTAACAATATTTAAGCTGAATTGTAAATTTGTACTTAATAAAATATAAAATTATGCTTGAAAGACGTACTTAATAAAATATAAAATTATGCTTGAAAGACGTAGTTTTAATTTACAATAACTTCTATTTTATTACAGCTTTATTATTTACATATACATTTACACAGAATTATTCCATCAACGTATTAAAAAGTATAACGAAAGACACAACTTTGTTCATAGTTTCACTGAAAAACTTTAAATTTATCTTGCCGTAACTGCCCACGCCTATGTACAGGGGTTTCTGAGCTCGGCATAAACTAAATGTAATCAATTTCATTATTGATTTGTCGTCTGAAAAAATTATATAGTCGCTGCTCTCGATGGAGTTTGCGATTCTAAGGCTCGCGCTTGTTACGATCTCGCCGACGAAGCAGATAATCAACATCGTGGTGAGAAGGGTTAATGCACATACGACAGCTTTTATTAAAATTAAAGTATTTTTTGTCTGAAAAGTGAGGATAATATAATTAGACCATTAGTGAATATTGTTGAAAAAAAGTATTAATAATTTGTGGTACATTTTTGAGTTTTTACATAAAATGCATTCTATATATTAATGAAAATTTGCTATTGATTTATCAATAATTGATACCTTCAATGCTATAACACCAGCAAGGCACAGGAATAATGATATTATTAAATGTTGAACAAGGAATGGTATTGATAAAATATTGCAGATTCTTTCACCATAATTTACAGCTTCTGCGTGTCTCCTTATTGAACTTAATAATCGAGCCTTTTCACTGTTTCCTAATTTTTTCATCAAATTGTGCACCACCTCAAGTTCGCAACATTGTTTACACAAAAAAGTAATATTAAAGATATCGCCCGATAAAACACCTATCAACGTGGATATTAAAACGGCGGATTCAGCTGCGTAGGCTAGTTCATACCTAAAAAGTTATCTTGAATAAATCTGTTCATGTTGGTTTCAAAATGAATTTTATGAACTATTAAAACTAAATTATAACACAATTAAAGTACCAAGGGGTTTCATAAAAAAGTTTTGGTAAGATCCACTGATAAGGTAACGATTTCTGTTTCTTGAATTGTGGAACACATATGTACAGTATTAATACTACAAACGAATAAGATCGTATGCATAATTTTATCAGTTTATTTTCATAGTTTGACCAACGAATGTAATTCTGCATATTTTCTTTCGATGTTTTTAAATCTTGATCAATTATTTCCGTTTTTTGCATTAATTTTAAATACTCGTTTCTAGAAAAAATATTCATAGTATATCATGCATATTGCAGTGATTAATTATTCCTTCGATAGCTTATTTTATTCAATAGCAGAAAATATAAAAAATTTGTTATTCACCTATAATATACATGTGGTAATATTTTAACTGTTGGGAATAAACATGCCGTGAGTTCGATCGTATTTCTACAAACATATATTCTTTATACAAATATCTTTTTAGAAAATATATACTAGAACAAATTGATATTCATTTCCAAAAATATATATACACAAAAATACCTGATGATAAGAATTATGCAATTTAAAATTTTTTAAGCATGCCTACTTCTGCTAAAAATGATTGATAGGAATCGATAGAAAATCTAATTGTTTTGAATGATGAATCTTAATCACACTTTTTGCATTAGAAACCGATTCGATACAATAGAACCAATAGAAATTAATAAAATTTGCCTCTCTGTCGATCAACTTTTATTGTCAATCAGAACGACAAGATTTTCTATCAATTACTATAGAGTACTTCTAACATGGCATTTCATAATGCCTTGTGTATTATGTGAACTGCTCTATCTAATGCTTAAATTTTGTTCTGTCTGCTTAAATTAATAAGTTGGATAAAGATAAAGTTTTCTTTGTGTAACAGACAACACAACTTATAGTACAGAATTTTTTATTTACACATAAATACATTACTCCAAAATGGCATCGAGGTTGGTGACTTGCATCAAAGTTACGATCTGGAAGAAACAAGCAGCAAGAGCGGCGATGGCAAACATATAACCCTTGGCTTTGCTCAACCAAGCCACAGACTGATCGTCCACTGGCCAAACGCCAACAAGCTTATGGAAGAATCTCCCCTGACTAAAAACGCAGCTTTCACTCGCCACCACCGGACTACGGCCTATGCCGTCCACCTCCGTCATTCCGTGTAGCTTCGTCGACTTCAGAAAGGCGAGTGCCGTCGCCGTTAGTATAGTTTTGCAGTTTCTATAAAAATTTAATGAGATCGCACTTCTACAGCTATCATGCAGAGATATTGCGATCAGAGTCGTAGAGGTTCAGTCGCTCTTAGTAAACTTCTAAAAGTTTTTACTCTCTCGATTCCCAAGAAGTTATTTCGGGCTGTTCGTGCAAATGATCGCGAACGGGGTTCGCGTTACGTGCAAACATGTAATTATTTGGCTACTTTTCTTATATACTGTTGCGCGCTGTTTGCTGAAATTGTAAATTTTTTATTCGGTGCGGATTTTCTTTGTTGTCGTGACTTTGGACGTATGCACGTGTCAATCAAATGAACCGCTCTACTGGTGAATATTTTAGGTAAATTGGTTTCCGCACTGTGAAATGTGATTCCTTTTAAAATTTTGAACATTTGTGGTATTTATACTTTACGGGTGTACCGTCGCTGAAATACACATAGAGCTTCAACTTTGTACTGCAATGCATCTACGATAATTAATTTAAGTGTTGCCAGGCACAATATACTTTCTGATGGATTTTAGTCTACGTATAGGATTCCTTTGTCTTTTTATTCAGTTTGTTTTGATACTAGTAGCAAGAACTTGGTGGCTGTTGATGTTACTTGAAACTTTAGACTAAGAAATTTAATAAATTTAAAAATGAAATTAACTTTGCAGAATAAATAATATGAGTTTATGTAGTATTTACTAAATACTATACTCGGAAAGAATTTGGTTGTATTGGATTAAAATAAATATTTTTTTAAATAAAAAATTTGACTTGTTTAATTAAATCTTCCAACGGAAATAAATTTTTTTTTTCAATATATTGAAAGTTATAAAAACTAAATAATAATTCAATTTTGTTGCGCAATCGTATCTGTGTATCACTTTACATATAGACATTGTAATATCGTACTAGTGGAAAATCAACTAAGTAATTTTATTAAATATTCATTAATTTTGTGGATATCTAGTGTAAGGTAATGTGCTTATCAATGCAAAAACATAATTTTTTCAACACGTGCATGAAAAAGGCCCTTTTTCGTGCATCAGAAATGAACGGAAAGTTGAATATTTCTATGCAGCGGGGGGGAAAAT
>JAPYZB010001509.1:0-17958 GCA_030522745.1 Eupelmus kiefferi | reverse complement strand
CTCGCTATCTTGATATCAAGTTTGCAAGCTAGCGGGTTTTTCGCAAGAGGAAAAGTGCGCCAAAAAAATGGATAGCACGGTTAATTTACGGCAAAAAAAACGGCAATTATTGTTTGAAATATGATAAGCTTCTGACCTCCCCTTAGTGGTTTTCGGTAGGGTGGGCTCGCTATCTTGATATCAAATTAGCAAGCCACGGGGTTATTTGCAAAACGTAAAGTGCGGCATAAAAACGCATAGCACGGTTAATTTACGGCAAAAAAAATGGCAATTACAGATCTATATTTGAAAGAAAAAATGCGGCAAAAAAAGTGATAGCATATCTCATTTACGGCAAATAAACGGCAATTATTGATCCATGTATAATAAGCTTCGGACCGATACGAATTGCACGGCAAATTTACGGCAAAAAAACGGCAATTATTGCAAATATAATATTTATGATTTTCGTAAATGGGCCCGCTAACTTGACAGACGTGTAGACATGACTTTATGTACGAAAAAACTCATAGATATTACTTTCAAACTGAGTAGGTCTATTCCGTTTAACCACAATTAAATGTAATTGAATGAATAGATGGCGAGTAACGACTTTTTTTTCATTTGGAGCTGGGCCCACGAAGTACAGCGAAAATAACACTATGTAGAATGGGTCTTAGAATATCCAAAAATATCAAAAACAACAAGAACAAAGAGGAAACAATTCGCTTATTTCCTCTTACTTCTCGTTATTTCTCACATCTATAGATAAACTCGCAATGTATTTTCTTATTATACTGCTGTTATTTTTTTAAAACTTTTCTTTATTGGTGTGACCCTAGGATATATTACTAGGACAACAAAACATTTCTTATTACGTGCTTGGTAAATTAATGTACACAACATAACTTCTCGTATATTTAGTAGGTCCGTGAAGCCATAAATGGCTAGAAAAACTATAGGAATATGATACTATTGTTATTTTCTTGACTATGATTAGCCGTTTTCGGTACTTTAGGCTATACTAGGAGAACATGCAACACATTTCTCGTTACACTTGCTAAGTAATATCTCGCCGAGCGCAACACGTGCTCGCCTGGGCGCCGCCATTACGCGTCCCGGCAGCACGTCTTTTCGAACTCACTCACACACATACACCAATATATACACATATACATTCACTTCCGGGCGCGCGCGTGTGTTGCGGGTCCGCGAGCGCGAGGAGACAGAGCGCACATCGTCTCCTGGGAGCGAGGGAGCACGAGGTGAGAAGCGAAGTCAGCGGGAGAGCGAGAAGATGTTGAATCGAGAGCGAGAGAGAGGGAAGCGCGCAGCGCTCGTAGTGGTCCAGCGCGGTGTTTAACGACGAGCGAACGACAAGTCCTTAATTTCTTTCATAGATCGTTAAGTAGAGACGAGTTGAATAGAGTTGTTAGAGCGTTTTTCATAAATTGTTTGTATATAGTACGGGATCGCATAGAATAACTTAATTTAGATTACTCGCGTCAAAATACTATACAAGGCAATGTGCAGGTTGCCTTATAAATACCCTACATGCTTGGATTTTTTCAGATTCTGTAATGCAAAATTAGCTGTGAAAAAAATTATACTTTGAAAATAGCTACTTTTAGCGATATAAGGAGATATATTGGGGCTGGAAATGCACGGTATGGGGCAAAAATTTTTTCTTTCATGTACCTATCAGAATATGTAATCAGATTAAAAAAGTCGGAGAAGTGCCACTGGCCCTTACCTTATCCCGGAATACCCTTTATAAATGTATTTATCAATAATTTATTCATTTTGAATTATTATTTAGTTAAATATTTTTAATTTAGTATAACGATTTCAAATATAAATTTTAGACACCAATGTAAACCGAAAATCTAACAATTAACTAAGAAACAGCAATTATTTATTTTTAATCATAGAAATAATCAAATAAGCTAATGTTTTATTTAATTTTCCATCTAATTTTTCATCCTTCTTATGTTTATTATAGCTTCTTGAATTTTTTTGATGGATAAATGACCGAAGAGTTTGCATTTAACTATAAATTCACGTGCAAAAGTTCGGCCCAAACGATAACATTTAGTTATCTGATTGACAGTCGGGGAAAAATATTTAAATTTTAAGTTATTGGTTTTGTTAAATTAGTCTTTCTTCCATCAGAGCTCTGATCTCTCTTATATGTTTTTTTTTGAGAAATTACTATTTATAAAAGTAAAATGCATGCATTAGGTGAAAAGTATTTATTAATGAAACACTTGATAAAATTGAAAAAGTCAATAATTCAAAAAAATCTTAATACCATGCTTCAATATTTATTTTTATTTAAATTTCGTGCCAAAACTTAAATCAGAAAAAAAAGTTTGTTGCTCAAGTAAACGCCTTTTCCAAGGGAATCCTAAATGAAGGCTTTTTTATTCGAAAACGACAATATATGCAATTTTTGTAATAGATTTGAATTGATTAGCTAGTAGATTGGTTAAAGCATCAGTCTCGCCGGCGCGAAAGGTTGTGGATACGGTTCTAGGCTTCAGGAATTTTTTTTCTTAATAAACATTTTTCATTCAACAAATTTTTGCAAGCAGTTGGTAATGTATGTACAGAGGTTTCTTCTGCCCTATTTTTAATTCAATTTAAGGCAGGTTTGCGGTGGATTTTAATGGAAAAATCATTTTTTTTTATTTTATTATTCGATAGCAATACTATCTAGAAATATTTTAAAACTCATACAATTAGTTCCTATGGCCGGGCACAGGCAGAAAAGCGGGCAGCACCTACCGCGTTTGAACGCACGCGCTCAGCTGCTCAGAATAAACTGACTACTTTTAACCATCCCCCCGCTTTTGACAACGATACTCAAGCAGTACTTAAACCAATTTATGGAGAACTCACTAGTGAAGATTTATTAGAAAGATAGACTGGCGAAAACACTCAGAACAATAATAAAATTTTTAATTCTTGTGTTTGGGCCATGGCTCCAAAACACACTTTTTGTGGAAAAAAAATCGTTGAAATAGCATCTTATACAGCAGCATGCACTTCTAATGAAGGCTTTAGTACAGTGCTAAAAATAATAAGTGTTATGGGCGTAACAATAGGCAGTGAGGCTCAAAAACACGCTGAGAAAGTCAATGCAACGCGCGTGCAGAAAGCCGAACGGGTTGTTTCTCAGGCTTCAAAAGAAAGCAGGGTGGCCCGCAGAAACGCTAGAATACGAGAAAATGATGCTTACGAGGAAGCTGAAGGAGTTATATATGGAACTGGCATCGCTGATTAAGTGTAACACCCCTTTTTTCTTAAATTTTCATAAAAAAAAACTTCAAACGTGTTTTTCTCGAAACAACGCTTTTCAACTATCAACACGATTTAAAAAAAACTACTGCACCGATTCAGTTGAAATTTGAACAGCTCACTCCTGATATATGTTCTTTTTGTATGATCTAGGATTATAACGATCAATAAATTTTTCAAAAAGTTATAAACAATTTATGTTGCAAAAAAAGAGCTAAAAATTTCAAAAGTCCGCCATTTTGTTGTTTTTCGGTAAAAATGAAATATGCTACACTATGTAGTAGCCAAAACTATAAGTTTTAAGAATCTATTTAGTTTTTTGATTTTAGATGATCCGTTGGTGAGATATCGTGTCGACAGTCAAACAAAACAATAATTTTGAGGCGGCCATTTTGTGAATAGAAATCCGTAAAAAAAAAATTTTTTTATATCTTCAAAATGTGTATTTTAATATGTAAAAAGTTTGAACAATAAAGACTATTTTTTGTATGAAATAAAAATGATTGAATAAATAGGGCAAATCCACCGCAAACCTGCCTTAAATTTTTTTAGATTGTTATTTTCCGAATTTTTGATCAAGTAATTAAATGATTTTTCAAATGATAAAATCACTTGAAAAATCAGTTATGTAATCATGTACTAATGCATCGAATGGGTACATTCTCTTCTCCAAAGTTTTTTCAATTTCCTTTTATATATACTCCATACCTTCTTTATATTTTGTTCGCTGTTTTCTCAAGCTATTTTATATACTTTTCTTTAACGTTGATTTTTTGTATTATATAACCTAGGTAGTCAAAACCATTCACTTCCACTATTTTTACTCCATCACGTTTAAAATCGATTTGTTTTCATTCCTCCTGCTTTCTTGCGTCTCGTTATTTTTCATTTATCTGCACTTAGTTTAAGTCCCCCTTTTTTAATATATTTTTTTAGTTCTTTTTAAAATTCCTTTTATTCCCCCCTCGTCATTTGCTTTTAATGCTATGACATCCGTAAACAACGTGATCCAAATTTGTTCTTTCTTCTTAGAATTACTCCTAGTTGCATCTTCTTCATTTCTTTTTCTAACCAGGAGAGCCCATGAGATCCGGGTCACCAATTTTGCTGAAACTCTGCCTGAAGTTTAGTTCTGGTATGAGTACTCAAAAGCCACAAGCTCAGATTCTAACACTCTCTTATTCCTGAGATACTCGATAGTTGAATATAAACAGTGTTTATTATAGGATTTACTACCATTATCGACAACGAAGTGGAAATATATGAAGATTCCAAAACGACGCAACCGACTTTTGACAGCGCATTAAAGATCTCGCGAAAGGAGATAACCTTCTGCAATTTTCACCTCCGATCGTCACGGCACAGAATCTACCGCCGACCGTTGTAGCACCGATAGATCACGAGGGCGCGGGAAAGTCAAAGGGACAGAAAACTAGCTTAGTTGACAAGCCGCTGACTGGAGTCGCGGAATCAGTAGACCTGGTCACTGACAGCAAAGCGAGAAGCATAAAAGCGCAATTGCACAGCTTATCTGAATTCATGATATAGATGCGTGGATTTATGCCGCTGTTGGTGCCGCTGCTTGAGCACGAGCAACAGAGATTGATTGACAGAAACAGCAGGCAAGAGGGCGCGGGAGATTCGCGATTGAACCGTCCTGAGGAGCGTAACGCGGATGGACGCTTGAATAGGGACGGAAATGAAATCTCCGCAAGAAGTCTACCGCAGCCAGAGCCACGGAGAGACGTATTAGACGACGTGGACAGCAATTCGGAAAACGAACCCTCGAGGGAGGGCGCGGCCTGGGTTTGCAGCGACGCGCAACTAACGCCAGCGCAAGTTTGAGCTGCCTCAAACTTTTCAAAAGTTACAATCTCCGATCCTTAGGGGATAAGAGCGAGATCGCGAAGAAGTTCCTGCTGGAACTT
Organism: Eupelmus kiefferi; assembly: GCA_030522745.1. Lineage (NCBI taxonomy): Eukaryota > Metazoa > Arthropoda > Insecta > Hymenoptera > Eupelmidae > Eupelmus > Eupelmus kiefferi. Next base: position 12,751 of record JAPYZB010001509.1, on the reverse strand, counting down.
AACAAATGTTTAAGAGGCACAAACTACTCCGAGACTACCATTGTGGAAGCGGTTCTGTGCGTCTTCTCAGGTAACGCAAAAACACGGTTCCTGTCCGCTTCCGAAAGCATGCGAAAATGGAGTGACTTTACGAAGCAGTTCAGTCATGAATTTTGCCGTGAGCGCTCGGACCAACTGTTGCTGCTAGACTTGAACTGCCAGAGCCAAGAAAAGAAGGAGACCGTTGCACAGTTTCTGAACCGGCTGATGCAAACCGCGAGATGTTTTGAAACGCCAACAAACGAGGAGCAACTTGTCGAAATTGCCCGCGGTCAGCTGCAGCCAGATTATAGGGAGTACGTCTCGCACCACCGAGTGCGGACGCGCAGTGCCGGATTCTCGGCCGCGAAGGATACGCTGGCAAGCGGGTCTGCTGATGCAGCGCCTGTGTACCCGGTGGACTGTGTGGATTCAAGATCCACGTTCCAGGGGGGAATGGGCGCGCGCTCGAAAATAGTACTGTGTACGACCGAGCCTTTGCACACAGAATCCGAGCTCGCGTTAGAGATCGCAGCTGTGAGCACGGCGGACCGAAGCCAATACTTATCGGTAAACTTCGATGGACAAGATACGGTAGCGTTGTATAATCCGGACGCAATGGTGTCGCTTCTCAAAATCGATGGCGTAAAACAGCCTTTACTGTTACGCGTCTCGGGAGCAAAGGAGCACGGTCTAGTGTTGGGCGTCGACTTTGCTATAGACTGGGATATGCACGTCGAGCATAAGCTTTCCCGATGGAAGGTATGTGAAAACGACGAGTAAAGATCTTTCTTGAACGCCAAAGATGTCATGCCTAGAGACGGAGCCCATGTGACTGTTGAATGCGCGGGAATCAAGGAGATCAGCGGAAAACAAAAGGAAGTGGTGGCTGCGCTCGCAGAGCGCCTCATTCCGCCGCCGACAGCGACTCATGACTTCACGGACTTGATAGAGCACCATATAGACGTACAAGGTGCTCGGCCGATTAAAATTCCGATGCGTAGAATGTCACTGAAGAGGCTGGATTTGCGCAAGATGAGGTAAAGAAGATGTATTCTCTAGACATCATCGAACCAAGAGCAAGTGCGTGGTGTAGCCCACTGGACATTGTAAGCCAAGGAGAAGGATACCGCTTTTGTGTGGACTACAGAGAGGTGGATAAAGTCACGCGCTGAGAGAACTACCCCATGCCAAATATGAATGGAATTCTTGACAAGATGCGTGAAGCTAAGCTCATTTCTAAAGTGGATCTAAAAAAGCGTACTTCCAAGTGCCGATAACCGTGGCAAGCAAGGGAATCACTGCGTTTGCTGTAACCAGTTCGGGTTTGTGATAATTTAAGAGAATGCCCTCCGGGTTGGTAGAAGCGCTGATGACCTTCGTAAGGTTAATCCACGCGCTCTTCGGGCCTGATTGTGAGATGCACGTATTCGGGTACCTTGACGACGTTATTGTGGTAACGCAAACTTTTAAAGATCACATCACGTTGCTTGAATTCGTTCTGAAGAAGATTGTGCATGTCGGACTAGTTATCAATCGCGAGAAAAGTGAGTTTTGTTTTAAGCGCGTGACATATCTCGGGTACATCTTGGACAGCGAAGGGCTCCGCTCGGATCCCAACAAGGTCACGCCGGAGCTGAGATACACGTCCCCAAAAAACGTGAAAGAGCTGCGCACCTTTCTGGGTATGGTAGGATGGTACGCACGCTTTATCGCCAATGAGTTGGAACTGAAGGTGCCGCTTTTCAAGTTGCTCAAGAAAGAAAAAACTTTTGAGTGGGGAAACGAGCAGCATGAAGCATTTGGAGGATTGAAGAGAGCGCTCGCGGAAGCGCCGGTTCTTGCTATACCGGACTTCTCGCGGCCCTTCTGCGTGCAAAGCGACACCAGTGACTATGCAATAGGCGCTTTGTTAACCCAGGAGGACGAGGAGGGCGAGCACCCTATCGTGTATGTAAGCCGAGTGATGAGCCCAGCTAAGAGAAATTACACGACGACCGAAAAGGAATGCTTAGCGCTAGTGTGGGCCATAAAACGATTGCGACCCTATTTGGAAGGTTATCGTTTTACTGCTATAACAGATCATATCGCCCTTAAGTGGCTGTGCAGTATGAAAGATGCGACGAGTCGCCGCGCGCTTGATCATCAAGTTGCAGAATGTAGGACTTCGACGTGGTGCACTGGAGCCGTGCGCTGAACCGAGTCCCTGATGCGTTGTCGGGAGGAGTAGATTGCAGATTGGTAGAAGTTGCGGAATTCTCCGAGATCACCGATCAATGGTATCTAACGCGAATGAAAGAGGTTCAGCAGTTCCCGCACAAATTACTTGAGTGGAAACGGGATAACGGAATATTGTACAAATTTACTCGCGATCCGCTATTGCATTTCGTGCTGTTTCGCGAAGAAGCATGGCGGTTGGTAGTGCCAGCGGAGCAGCGCGAGAGAGTTCTCAAAGATGCGCACTGCGATGTGTCTTCAGGTCATTTCGGTATTGAAAAGACCTATTGGCGAGTCGCGTCGGAGTATTATTGGCCGGGCATTTATCACAGTACCAGCGACTTCGTGAGCAGATGTGAAGAATGCCAGCGTTACAAGGTCTCGCAGGCAGACCCGCCGGTTTGATGGGTAAAAGGATTGTCGAAAGCCCGTGGGCGGTAGTAGCGGCTGACGTGATGGTCATCCCGCGTAGTAAAAGCCGATTTAAATATATAATAGTATTTGAAGATCTATTTACGCGATGGATTAAACTTAAACCATTGCGTGCCGTCAATACCAAGAACGTCATATGAGCCTTTGAAGAACTTGTGCTTTTCAGGTGGGAAACTCCGGATTACCTACTATCAGACAATTGTACAGAGTTCGTGAACAAATGCATAAGCGACACTTTGCAAGAGTATGGAGTGGAGTAACTACTCCTCCATATCACTCGCAAGCAAATCCTGTCGAGCGGGCTAATCGTACCCTGAAAACTATGATCGCGATGTTTGTAGGCGCAAATCATAGACGATGGGACAATCACCTACACAAATTTAGGCACGCGGTGAACACAGTAGTGCAGGTAAGCACTACAGTTTCCCGCGTTTTTGAATTTCGGTAGAATTCCTCGCCCTACTAAGAGCTTGCACCGCGAAGTCGAGAGACGAGGGCCAAAGCTGCGCTTGGATCCGAAAGTCTGGATCGATCGCCTCAAGCGCTTGGAGGCATTGAGAGACTTAGTGCGCAAACAGAATGACATTGCGCAAAGAAAAAAATGAAAGACTGTATAATCGCGGGCGTAAGAATGTATCGTTTCAAGTAGGCGACCAAGTGCTTAAGCGAGAGCACGCGTTGTCAAGTGCGGCAAAGGAAATCTCGTCAAAGTTAGCCCCAAAATACATTGGACCATTTGTGGTGAAAGAAATCCTCTCGCCGGTAGTCTATTTATTAGAAGACCCCAGGAGGAAATACGCGGAAGTGCACGTGTGCTACTTAAAACGATAGATCCCACCGCGCGGCGTGAAAGCGTAAAAGTAATTGAGTGTATGACTCGGGTATGTGAGATGGTAGATAGTAGCACTAAATTATGATAATTGACTTATTTCATGTGATGTTCGATTTAGGTCAACCATGGTTAGGAAAGGCATAAGGTCACCCAGCCCGTTGCCCCGAAAATGCAGAAGCGAATGACCCAGCAGCAAGTTCATCGAGCAGACTCAGCGAGCATTGGACGAACGCGAAGTCGAACGCGCGGAGGAGCACCGATCCAAAAGAATGCGGCAATACGATCGCCACCGAAGGTCAGCGTCTAACGGACAAAAGCAATGCAACCAAGCGCGGTCCAAGCTCAGGCTGAGAGATACCCCGCAAAAAATGGGAAGCTGCTACCTCCCCCACCCGAGTATATTGAAGAGGAGAAAGAAAAAGAGATACGGAGGCAGCACGCTGTAGCGGAAAATAGACGTCGCAAGGAAAAAGACAATCCCAGGCGCCACCTGGCCATAGACGACTACGTGGGCGTAGCGGATTGCTCGGAAGGAAACGGACGTGGAGGCACCACTCAAGATATCCATGGGCCCAATAAGCAACTGAAAAGAGCGGCGGCCTCTTGACCCAGTTTGAATCTCGCTAGAGCAAAATCGCCTGTCACAAGAAGAGCGGGGCTTGACATCAGCGATGAAGGGTCAGAGGTAATAAAGACCAGAGGGTGCATGTTTGGGGGTGTTAGAGCCCGTGCCACGGAACCCCGCGCTGGACCCGCCCAGGAGCAAAGAATCTGCCACTACTACTTTAATTGTGGCCGGATCGGAGAATCCATGTCCACATGCCCGCGCGAAGGCATATGCCGAATGGATAAATGGCAAAGGCCTAGCACGCAACCAGCCGATGAGAGCGACGGAGTCGGGGTGTAAAGCGACCACGCCGATAGAGGAGAATTGGGATGAAGACACAGGAACCGATGTCAGCCCAGCTGCTCGCTTAAACGCATCATTTTCTTCGAGGAAGCGCTCAGCTTCTCCAGGCGAGGCCACGGAAAAGCCAAAACGAGGTCGCAGAGGAGGAAAGAAGCACCGCAAAAAGAAGGACAAACCACCTTCACGCACACCGAATGCGTACTTGGCAGGGAGAAGAGAATAACGCGGGGCGGCCGCAAATGTAGACATGCGCTGCCGAATAGCAAGCGCAAGGAGAGCCGAAGAACGACGGCAAGCGGAAATGGAGGAACGCAGGATGGCTCAGGCAGCTGATGAGGAACAAAACCGTGCCCAAATTGAGCAAAACGAACGTGAAACCGTTAAAGCCATCAGAAGAGTGGAAGAGCAGCGGTGACTCGCTGCCGAGGCGGCTGAGCAAGGCCGCTCAGAAATAGAAATGCGTCAGAGGGACACCGATCTACGAAGGCAGGCAGCGGAGGCAAGAGCGAGGCCCTTCGCAGACATCAATGCGCAACCGCCTCTGCAGGAGATAGACGCACCGCCAACCGCCTCTGTCGCTCCTGACGCCGTCGCCCCGACCAATCAAATTGATTGTGGGGTAGCCGTTTTGAAGTCGCTCGATTTAATGTCCACCGACGTCAAATGCTGAGCCGTTCTCAACAACCACCGAGGAAACCAGCCCACTAGGCGCGCTTCCGTTCACCGGACAGATGATCTCGTGTTCACCGCCATGATCGTGCTTGGTGGAGTAAGAGAGAGAAATAAGATCCTTAAGCGATACTTATTTCTCTCTTTGTTTCTCTGTTTTCTAGGCGAATATTATGCAGCGTCCCTCACAGAGCCGCCGCGAGATTCCAGCCTACATAAAAGAAGGTCAGCGGCATTTAAACCGCGCGCGCTAACGGCGCAGGCTGCGAGAGGGCGCTCCAAGAACATGTGTGTGTGTGTGTGTATATGAGTGGCGCGGCAGCGCCCGCAAGGGTAAAAGAGCGAGTGGGCTCGGCGTTACTGTACAACTGGACGCCGCCGAGGCCAGTACTGTAAGTACGTAGAGCTACAGAAGATAAGACTGCTAGATAGCTGAAAAACGCGTCGCGACGAGTCGAATACTCCGCGAGAGATTCTTGAGACTCTTGCAAATAAACTGATAATTTACAATCTGAGTGTGTTCTTTGTACGAGTGTGCCCGATCCCGTTCCCCTCTTCGACGCGCCGGATTCCCAAAGCACGCGGCTCTCGTGCGCTACCAGGAACAATACCATTAAAGTAAAATTACGAGAAATGCATGAAATTTGGATCAATAAATCGATAACAATTTATTTACCACGCGCGTAGAGTCCGATAATCAAATAATTAGAAACGCTGCATGATAAACCTTTCACGTAGAATTTTAGGGAGATGTTTTGCAAGGTTTCTAAATAATGCGGAAAAACAAAAGTAATGCCAGAAAAACTATTTATTTGAGTCAATAAAGTATATTTTTTCAAAATGATTAAATATTTTATTGATTCAAATACGTATCTCTTTATTGTTTCTACAAAATATTCAAAAAATTATTTATTCAAATTATTAAATATTTTATTGATTGATTTGAATATTTTGTTGATTAATTCCAAAATTAAATTGAAAAAAACATCTGCTCGTTTTCTTATTTATGTATCCGTAGCTTTTATCACTCTAAATGTGCTTTTCTATTTGTCCGATGTTAGGGCTGTTCAGTGAAGTGCACAAACATATTTTTTACATATTCTCTCGCATACGTATATATATTATATAATTTTAAAATAGAAAAAAACGCATTAAAATTTTTTGACCTAACGGGGATTCGAACCCGGGACGCTCGGCTCAGCACGCAAAGACACTATACGCTATGCTAGCGCTGGCTTACATATATGAAATCCAGTTTTCTCATATATAAGGATTAAGTAGAATAGATTTATTTTCAAAGGGAAAAGTTATGAAAGAAAATTATTGTGTTCTTACTAACATGAAGTAAAAAGCATGATTTAATTGTATTGATTAAATTAAGCTTTCTAGACTAGCTGCTGCAATATTCCTTTTAGAAGCTTCTCGGAAGATACGTTGGAATCATTCATGAAAGTTTTCTGGAAAGTTGCTAAAGGTTGACGAGTAAGCTTACTAAAACCTTTCCTAGAATGTTCCTTGCAACCTTTTTGGAATCTTCGTGGAAGCTTCCATGAAAGATTCCAACGAGACCTCCTCGAAAATTTCATTTAGCTTACAGGAAGGTTGCTAAAAGCTGAATCTGGAATATTCGTTGAAGCCTTCGCTTAAAAGTTTTCCGAAACTCACATGCTGTGTAGGATATTTAAGAGCGTCTTAAAGTATAACGATTGTATGTAAAATCCTCTCTTAAAAAAGGCATCGCAGAAAGTTGAAGCCTCTATAGGCTTGACTCTGGTCATTTAGAATGAGCGCGAGAATCAACTTCAGGTTAGGGAATACATAGTACGCGCGAAGCGCGCTGGATTTAACTAGTATATTAAAAACATCATAAAAAAATTATCTGAAATATTTTTTTTAACATTTTCAAAACAAATGTTTTAAAATTGTTTTTCTAAATGTTTGCAGGTTTCCTAAAACTTTTTCGGAAAACATTTTTCAAATATAATAGAAACCTTTTTGCGATGGTTTCAAAACGCTGCAAGAACCGTTATGGAAAATACTTTTAAAGAATCTTAAAATCCTTTTACAAAACATTTACTTCTTTAATATATTTAAATACTTATTTCTAATATTTTTGAGATGTTTATTGATAATAAAATTTCTGAAAATATTTTTATGAATCATGACAGGTGCTTTTTTAATTGTTCATAAGACGTTTTCAAACGGTTTTTATAAACATTTCTGAAAAAAAACTGTCTGACAATAATATTTGCTATGTGGGGAGTCTCTATAGCATTGATTTACGATGTAGTATGATATTCACTCTCTTGATATAGCAGTATTAAGTAGCTTCAATTTGATCTATAAAGAAATAGTTTTAAAGTTATATTTAAATAAAAATCATAATTTAATTAAAATCATATAAAATTAAGATCTTTTTAAGATTGCAGGACGATTCGGAGAAATATTCCTTGAAAGGTCAGTAAAAGATTCCTGGAAGTTTACAAGTAAGCTTCTTGGAAAGATGTCTGTAAGGTTCCATACAACCTTCCTATAAGTTTCCTGAAAGTTTCCATGTAATATTCAATTTTTTTAAAAATTTGATTATTCCACGTAAGCTTTCATACATCTTCTGGGAAGCTTCCATAGCATATTCCAACGTAACCTTACTGAAACTTACGTTTAGCTTACAGGAAGCTTGTGGAAAGCTTATACTGCAAACTCTCTTGAATGTTTTACTGAGATGCTTCCTGAAAATTCCATGCTATGTGGGAAGGGACCATTTGGAAAACTTTTTAGAAATAAATTTAATAACATTCTAGGAACCTTTCTGAACTTCTTTCTGCATTTATTCACCAAAGATTGCAGGAAGTGTTCCATGAATGGTTAGCGGAAGATTCCTAGAAGTTAACAAGTAAGCTTCCCGTAAGGTTCCATGCAATATTTCTGGAAGCTTCCTGAATTCCATGTAATATTCAAATTTTTAAAAATTTCAATATTTCACGTAAGCTTTTGTGAATCTTCCGGGAAGGTTCTATGAAAGATTCCAATGCGGACTTTAAGTTATCGGAAGGTAATTTAGTAACCTTCTAAGAATATGATGAATTTCTTTGTAACACGGTAGATTTGATATCTACGCGTATCACAAGGAGGATAAGTGAGAATCCTGTGATATGAGCTGATTTCTGAGGAGTAGTTAAGACGAATATAAGAGAATCGTGGTTCGTGCGGCGATGGCACAGTGGAAGAGTGCACACCTTTGGATCCAAAGTGCGAGGGTTCGAATCCCCTTGCCGCGTGATTTTTAACTTAAGCAATTAAGTCTTATGTTTCAAATGGCGCCCAATGTAAAAAACCCACAAGTATAAGCCTTCATCCGTTCCCTTGTACATATACCGCATCCTTAAGAGTTTGCAACGAATGCGCCCTCGTTGCAAGCGCGAAAATAAACTAATAATTATTTTTTGAGTTTTTTTCGAAAAAGTCATCAATTGATTCTGTAGTGGTACTCTCAAGGAGCATTTTAAGCCGAACCTGATAAAAATTAATGCGCTGGTTGACCAGAAAACCCGTGGTAAGTAAGTAAAATGGTCAAAATTCAAGATTTCTAATGGTGAGCTGTATTAGAGACATAGAGGGCAATATAGATCACTTAAATGTGCAAAAATGATCTGTAATATTTATGTAGAATGTACAAAAAATTTATATTCATAAAAGCTATGATATACTCTTTAAATAGCAATAAATGTTTTATTGATTTTCAGTGATTTCAACTCAGGCTGGCCCCCTTAATAACTTTCAAAGCTTAACTATACATTAGCTAATCAAGAAAGAGAAAAGTGATTAAATACTAGCTGTAGCAATATCATAATTATAATTTTGATAAACGTATGCAATATTTTCTTACTGATCTTAGGAACTTAAAACGATAATCCATTTCTATGAGAAAGTTTTCAAGTGTAACGATTGTATGAAAAATATTAAAAAAAATAATAAAAACATTATTTTTAATATTATTTGTGACCTATTGGCAAAGTTATTGAAAAAGTTTCTCTAAACGTTTATCGAAACATTTATCAATGAATGGAAAAACAAATAAATAATTGTTGTGACGGGTAAACGTCACTGCTTCTTCCGCCGCCTAAATCCATGAAGGAAAGAGATACATAAATTATAAACGTTTATTTATCTCTTTCTCTTCTGTTTAGGAATCTCCGTGTGTGCGTGTGTACGTGAGGTGCAGGTGGTATGCAAGCGTCGCGAAGCGGCCGCTCCTGCGTGAGCGCGTATGTGTATGTGTGAGAGTGTGTGTGTTTGGGCCGCGAGGGCCGCGAGAGAGAGTGAGCGCCTGCCCTGCGCGGCAGTGTTATCCGGCTTCGCGCACGCGACGCTGTAGTTTTTGGAAGCCGTGTTTGGATTGTCGTGCTCGCCCAGTCCCATAGTCTTTATTTGTGTTCTGTTCGCGTTGCGAGGACTGGACGAGCCGGTGAACGTGTGCGTGGAGTACTGTGGTGTTTGAGGCGCGGGCGCCCAGTGATCGGCGAACGCGCCGGTTTGTTGCGAGCCACCTGCGAGTGGCGATTCGGCGAGAGCCAAGCTGCGAGACCTGGACACGAGGTCGTGGCGCGTGGAAGCTGCCGAAGTGTTGCGAGATTGTTGGCGCGCCGAAGCAGCCGTAGTTGTAAGTACCAATAAAGAGAAAAATAGTTTACAGTGAGATAGCGTGGATTTCTTTTCCCTGTGTGTTGTGTGTATCTGTCGTGGTAAAGCGCCGGCGAAATGGCACGCGGCTCCGTGCTCTGCCTACGTAACCGGGAAGTTTCGCGCTGCAAATTAACAAGTGTTTTTGTCCGTGATTGAGCCTTGCATGCGGCTCTTAAACAATTAAAGTTCAATCGTTATTACCACGTGCTCAAAATCACTGTGACATTGTTGAGTGTAGAGTTTAAAGGTATTTACCTTTCTATTGGAAACTTTAGTAGGCTAAAGAAGACCCTGAAAAAGTTTCAGCAAGATCCATGACCCGCGTCTGAGACACTCTCCTTGTTAGTTGTTATTTATATTTTTTGCATATATATCCATTTCCTTTTTGCGTATAAGGCCTTTTGTACGATAAAAATAGCATTTAAAACAAAGAGGGACAAACTTAAAATGTAAATATGATCTCTTGCTACTGGTATGTATTACCTTATGCTAGCTAATGCTTGTAACTAGTAATTTAATTTATAGTATCTTATTTATGAATTATATTCTAAAAAATGGTGCATGCGTGTCAACTTTCATAAAGTGTCAAGAGTCTTCTCAGAGCTTTTAATTTAGACGTGTTAATTTCAATGCAACAAGTAAAAATCTGCTTCGAAAATGAATATTTATCTTAATTTACTGGTTATTAGTTACAATTTTCACGGGTAGAATTAACATGCGTACATAATAACATGCTTAAGAAGTTGAAATAAAGCAAATGTATTAGAAGTATTTTAGTAGAATGTGTTTTTTGTTATTTCTTGTGCATACCGTACATAGCAACGAAAGTTTCGGAAGCTTCCCAACGAATTTTTCTAAATTATTTTGGTTATTTATTTTGGCCAAAGAAGACTCTGAAAAAGTTTCAGCAAGATCCATGACCTGCATCTGAGACACTCCCCTTGTAAGTGCAATAGTACAGCGGCAAATAGTTAGTTTCTGGAATTAATTTTAAAAATGGAACATAAAAAAGAGTTAAAAACAAAACACTAAGCTCTAAAGTATAGTTAAACTTTAGAGGGCCAGGATTTGGGATGGCATACCCTCCATAGAAAAGAGGTAAAAAAGGTATCTTATATCATGGATTGGTCATTGACAAAGTGCCCATCATAAGGTTAAAGTAATATAGCATATGCCCTAGAGCATATCGAAACAGCTGAAAGCTGCTAGTAACTGCTAATATCAGTTAATAACTGATAGAAAGTTCTAATAAGTGCTGATTACTGTAGAAATTTGGGCAACAATAGCAGCTGTTAACAGTTAACAGCAGTTATTGATAGTTACTAGCAGTAATTAACATACTAGCAGCTTTTTGCAGACATTATAATTATTTCAAACTTGTATAAAAATTTTGTATATATGTCAATTTAATTTTTGCCAATTGCTGTTAGTAGCAGCTAAAAGCTGGAAATAGCTGTTAATTGCTACAAAAAGTTGTAGATAGCTGCTAATAGCTCTTATTAACTGTAGATAACATAATTATTTTGGCATCAAGACAAAATTACTTTTCCAAAAAATTTCTACGAAACAGCTAGAAACTGTTAAAAACTGCTAACAACTGCTAGTGACTAATCATAACAGCTAGCAGCCGGTAGTATTTACCAATTGCTGCTGCTGTTTTCCGAATTTCCACAAAAATTAGCTGTTATTAGCAGCTATTCGCATTTAATAACAGCTACTAGTAGATTCTAGCACTTTCGATTTCCGCTAGGGTGTGTTTAAGTAGTTTGAGCCACTTTCAGTGTATTTTAACCTCGACGCAATCACAAAAATTATATTAACCCGTAGTGGTCACACTGGGTCTAAAAGACCCGAGGTTAACGTTTCGTTTACGTCCCTTTGAGGAGACGGTTGAAAATGAAACTTGTGGCGCTATTCATTGTTGATTGGAGATACTACAACAGGTTTGAAGAGTTTTCATAAGTCAGCATTGCGTTAGTGCGTCTGAAAACGTTGATTTGTACGGACGTTGTTTTTCGGGGGGGGGGGGGTCCAGAAGATCCAGTGTGACCAGGATGAGGCAAAATCCAAAATAAACTGCAGAATAAATACACTTTTTTCAATGCTCATTATTATAATATTTCTTTCTTAAAAAATAACTAACATAAGTGTAAAATCCTGAAAGATTTTTTGTTCTATCTCAAAAATTATAATTTTTATGAATATTTTTGCAAAAAAGTCAAATTTTTCAAAAAAAAAATTTCCTTGCATTTTTTTTCTAACGAAAAATGGTTTAAATGTATACAAAACTTATTGGATTATCAAAAGACAGCGTTCACTAACATTTCTGTTCAAGCTTCAAGTTAATACATAAAAAAGAACGCGAATAGCATTTGTTTTTCAGCGCCGGGTCTATTTGACCCAGTGTGACCATTACGTTATTTTTCGGAAGTGTGACAACTACGGGTTAATCAAGAATCTTCTAAAAGTTTAAAGAGAGTTAGTATTTACTTTATGTAAGGTCTCTAAAAAAATTCCAGGTAGTTTTACCTTGCAGATATTGAAATATATTAAATTCTCTGTGAGGGTTTATACACGAGCAGTATATCTATATATAGTGTAATATCTATACTTTAATTAACTATATCTCAATATCTGTACGATGAAACTACTTGAAATTTTTTAGAGACATTACTTAACGGGATGTGAAATGGTGGAGTAGAAATCTGTACAATATATTATACGGGAACCCAAAAATTAGATTATAAACATTCATCAAACCAGTTTAGGAAAAATTCTTTATAAACATTATATGTTTTACTAGAACCTGAAGCCTCCCGTTAGCAGCTTTTAACAGTTTCTAGCTGTTTCGTAGAAATTTTTTGGAAAAGTAATTTTGTCTTGATGCCAAAATAATTATGTTATCTACAGTCAATAACAGCTATTAGCAGCTATCTACAACTTTTTGCAGCAATTAACAGCTATTTCCAGCTTTTAGGTGCTATTAAGGG
>JAPYZB010001508.1:0-14281 GCA_030522745.1 Eupelmus kiefferi | reverse complement strand
GTACAATCGTCGCACGTTATTATCGTCTCTTTTTATCGCGTTTTTGTTATCGCTTGCCTCCCTCGGTTCGAGAGCGCGTTTACGCTAATCTCCATGCGACTTTTTATCGCTTTAATACCGGCTTCGACTTCATCTGCCTGAGCGTCGGCTCGCGTTTGTCCCGCACGTTTAGACACACCAGTTTTTATTTTCACCTGAGAGATTGAGAAATTTGAAGGAAACAGAAAGCCTTTTGATTAATTTACATTCTTTTACAGTAGAAAACTGGTTTAGAGCTGTATTAGCTAGAATCTAGATAAAACCTAATCAAGGTTTTTGTCAAAGTTTTAAATTCAGAAACTTTTTGAATATTTCTTGCTCTCTTACACTTTAATTAAATAGTAATAACTTATCTGAAGTAAAAAACGAAAACTACTATCGCACTATATCTAATCTAAAATCATTAATCCACAATGCTTGGAATTTCCGCTAACAACAAAACTGAGATTCAAGTACTTCTATTACACCATTAAACTTGACTTATCGAAGCTCAAAGCTCTTTTCGAAACGAACTCGTCAAAATCGTTTCCCTATTTTAGACCAGCAAAAAGTGTCTAAGCACACGCGATAAGACAGGCCTGAAGACAAAAAAGGGGTCGAGATCGCCTACAAGTGTCGATATAGGTGCTTTAAAAAAAAAAAGAACAATGCTTGACTCGGCCTCCTTCGGGTTCGCGTTTAACTGCACGCTCATCAGGCGGCGTTCTTTTGCGCGCCGTCGAGGAGCCTTGATCTTGGCCTTTTCGCGCGCGAGGGAATTGTCAATTTCGATGCAGAGTGATTAGGATTGATTGTTTTTTGAAAGTATATAGGAGGCGAGAATGCGGTTTGAACTTTTTTTTATGCTAGTTAAGATGTTTAATTCAGTTTTTTTTTCGTTTGTTAATAAAGTTTAGAATTTATGTCGAGTTTTTATTCATACATTGTTTTTTACACATGATGTTTATCGGTTATTTCTTATTAGTCACATTGTAGTAATTAAATTGAATCTCGTTTAGAAGCTAAGATTAACTGACTTGTCAAAAAAATTATCTTTAAAAATTCATACTTCTAATTATTTAAACTCGATTGTTCACTTTTTTAAATTTAGATATAGTAAAGCCGCACGCAGTTAACGCGCTAATTAACTGCACCGATAAGTATATAAGGTGTGTTAAAGAATGAAAAACAAAATGCATGAACGTTCGTGCGATTAAATTCGCAGCGATGAGCAGATTTTTTCAATGCTTCAAGTATCTCTATCATTATTTGCGAATCAAAGTATGTTGCATACTCATCAGCTCTTGTATCAATATTATTTCAAGAATGATGAGGATCATTAATTAATTTCACTAACTTTTCAAGTTTCTTATCTTTTGAATGTATAATATTGTCAATGGCCTGTAATTATTTAAAAACTTTAATTAGCAGTATCGTGTGTAATTATATAATTTAGGGTACAAATAAATATTATGAACTAGCTTATAAAAAATTGATAAGTTGCGTTATCAATAATGAGCTGTTTATTTATTTAATGTTTTATCTAACTTTCACTTTTATTTGATCTAAGTCTAAATAAATTTATTAACACTTTACAGTTTTTAAAAGAGTAATCACATACTTCAGCTACTCAAAAAAAAAATCACCTAAAATACTATTGAAAAGCAAGATAAAACGTTCAAAAACGATTCGGGTCGCTCCCTATAATCGCCTATGACGAAGACACCTCGTTGTTTATCGCACGTCATCGTTTTAACTCTCGACGCGCGCGTTTCCTCGTGTCTCTTACAATGCTCAAGTATATTATATATCGCTTAATCAAGGAGGATACTTGACTCTCGTGTGAAGCGGCGCCCCTCAATTTTTTTCATCTACGAGAGCCATTGTATAGACTTGCGCGATTATATCGTTGACTATAGGCGAGATGAAGCCTGCTTACCGTTGTTGTACTAAGATCGGCTATTGTAGTTATCAGAAGGAAAATCGAAAGAATTTTAACCCTGTAATGGGACGATGCTCAGTCATAGTAGGAGTGTGGATTAGTAATTATCTGTTGATCTCGGACTGTTGAAATTAGAGCGGCTACACGTGACAGAGAAAATAGAATGGTTTTTACCATTGAGAGTGGACACACTTACAATTCTATCAGAGAAGATGATATAATAAAAATTATGCGCCTCTTGGTAGATTATATTCAATAATTAATTCTAGTTTTTCAAAGTAAATAGTTTCTCAGAACAATTTTTTAAAATTGCTAACAATTTCTAACACAAAATGACTGTAAACAACGCTGTTATCGACAATGCAATCGTAAATAAGTACAGTTTATCAATTCAAACAATTTTGTTGACTAGTAATAATAAAATTTTTCAATTGATCTTCTAGATTTCTTTACATCCTTTACACAAAAAGTCAACAAACGCTCTACCAACAATCTAACATCTCGACAAAACCGATTAAATAATATATCCACAGCAAAAGCAAGCTCGAAGGCTCCCGTTCGCTCAGCCTACTCGCAAACGTCGCGCAACAGACAATTACCGGGTCAAATTAGCATCGACGGCCGATATCATCGATAACCAATATAGAACAGCACAGTAGCCACAAGCTTGCGCTAGTTTAAAATATAAAAAAAAAACAACGTGATCACCTCATTGAACGCCGATAGATCGTCTACAAATTGAAGTAATCTCTCCGCGCGTGATTGTCCCGTATAAACGTATCTGATGAGAGGACAATTCAGAAAATCCGTGCGTGCCCTCCCGGCACGATTAACCTTATCAAACCACGCACTGGCAGTGATGTTACACGGCGCTCACGTGTTCGCTAGAGTGTTTCTCTTTCGCACACGTGCCACGGTGAATGAAATATTTTTCTGTTTATATATCTTCTTGAGTGCAAGACTCGTGCTGGAATTTGCTTTATCGCGCTGACGTTTTTGTGCGGGACGCGATGGTTATTGTTATTCGTTCCTGAATTCAATGGCTGCGAATTGGAATTGATTTGGATTTTTTAGAGAGAGCTTTTTGTAGTTCTGCCTGAGTGTCCATTTGGATTGCATCAGGCTGCTATTTTTATAAGGGGAAACTGATTTTGTTGGCTGGATTGTTTTAATAGAGCATTTATGTTATAGCTTTGAGATCAAAAGTTTTTATACCAACTTATGTCTTGATGAATATGAGAGGTGCTTTCATTTTATTTACGACTCAATGCACGTTCAAGCTTTTTTACTCGTTTACTATGATCAATTATTTTTACGTAAACAAATACGAATCCAGTCACCTGCCTAGTTTAATAATAGTACAAGAAATATTTTTGTTTTTCTCTACGCCGTTCTCAATTATTTTCGAAAATAGCACGCGAAATATTCAAAATATCTAGTCCCTCACTTGAAAACGTGATATTTCAATAACAATACCATCAACAATAAAAGAACATCGCTTCCACGCTTAGCCGAATCGATTAGCTGGGCTCTAACGAAAAGCGGTTCGATCAAGCATGCGCAAGTACTTACGCGCGTTAAAGCACGTGCGCGCTCCTATTGCATAATGCGGATCGGTCGGTTTTACATTATTTTTGCCGGCTGCCGACGGTTTCGCATGCTTCTCTCTGGTGACGTGGCTGAGAGAGTGAGAGACGCGCTCGGCACTCAAGATTTTTTTTTAAGTGATGGAGAAGACTGCGGAGAGTATAGACGTTCATTGTTTAGCTTAATTGCGTTGACTAATTTGAACATTGTTGCAACGCGCGCTGACAAATTAGTTAGGTGAATAGTTTGCGAGAAGTGGGTACGTGATTTGTTTGGTGTCATAATGACGGTTTTACGATGACAGTATCAGCTGTTTCAAAATTTTATGAACTTTTTTTTTAATTAATGTTCAATGTAAACAATTATTGTACTGAGCTTTTTTTTACAAAATTCTACGTATTGTTTGTTAGGTAAAAATGCAGAAATTAAAAATCCTTTGCAAGAATTTTTTCATAAGTAACTCACTGACCAGTCTATTTTAATTGTGAAGATATTGAAATTTATGATAGATTTATTATAATAGAATATAGTATTTGATTTATTTGATTGCTTAAAAAGTCAATAAAAAATTATTCATATATTATTACAATTATTATTTATTAAAATGTCTGATACAATTTCTGTAAAGAGGACTTACATAATAATGAACATAAAAATAAAATTAAATTAAGCAATGCCTGGGCTTTTAGTGGCATCATTTAAAAACGACTTACTGTCTTCGATCAACCTTGAAAAACCGACATTTCTGGAGTATTTGAAATATTTTTCGTCACGTCATGTATTTCAGGCGGTCTCCGAGTTATTTAGAATAAGATTTAGATTTTTTCACCTTATCTAACAAATAAGAGTCTGTATCTGTACTTTATGTATACTCATACAATGGATTAAACTCTACAGTCTTTCGAAAAATCAGTAAAAATTCTTTTCTGTGATTGAAACAATTGTCAAACGGTACCGAAGTATAAACAATTCAATAGCTCTCTACATCTGTTAGAGCTGCACCAATTCCAAGTCAAACGTAAAAAATAAATTTATTTTCAGCTCCGCAATACGAAAATATACGTTAAAATATCTATAGAACAATCCCAAAAAAAAAGAAATTCACTACGAGCATCGTCAAATGTTTCAACTTAATATACCCCAACTACAAAAACTACAAAGTCAAAGTAAACCCAAAACGTTCAAATTCTCAAAGAAACAGGACTATTTTTATCTCTGCAGAAACTCTTAGCGACTCGCTCTCGGCTCCCAGCGACAAAAAGACCATCCATTAAAATAAACTCTCGAAACTTGAAAAACAGGGTGTGGAGGCGCGTGCGCTCGAGTCACGCGGTGCTAGTTGTTTACGCGATTACGGCACAGTCGCACGATGTTCTCCTATATATACGTATACGTACCGCATGGCGCGAGGCATAGAGACGAGCCTCCCGACGTCTATTAATACAGCAATGCCCCCGAAATGAGCAGATTGCGCGCACGCACGAATGTAGGAATCCCGCGCCCTGTAATCAAGGTTGCGCGTTACGCGCTAAGTGCACATTGACGTTTTGTTTGCTTGTCTTTTTTTTTCTTTTTTGTTTGGTTGCTTGATTGTCTCTTTATCGTGGCTAAGTTGAGGAACAAAAATTAATTGATTGATTGGGATTTTATCATACACAAAGTAATTAAAGGCTTATATCGACGACTCCTATCTATAAGGACGTACATCAAAAATGTACGGAAGAAAGACGTATCATTTTCAGTCATTTTTGAAAAGACGTACGTCGGCGCGATACTTAAGAAAGACGTATCTTTAAAATTTAATTATTTAGATACGTCTTTTTAAAAATGACTTGAAGGTACGTCTTTCTTTCGTACATTTCTGATGTACGTCCTTATGGATAGGAGCCGTCGATATGTTGGGTGCTGAGAGCAGATTAAACTTCGACGTTGTAGCTTTTGTTTTATTGTGTTGTTTCATATACTTAATTGGATTACGCTCTGAGGCGTAAATATAGCGGTCGATATGAACGAATAATAGCTCTGAGATAAGAGACACATTTCTGACATTTCTGACGGGTTTATAATGCACCGACAGACAAACGAAACAATTAAATCTGTTTTCTCGTCGGCCTGCGAACAAATATTTGCAGCAAGTATTTTCGTTCTTCTATTAAATCCACGACGAAAGCCTAAAAATATTATCGCCTGTATACGAAACACAGTTAAACAAAAAATTAATACTAACATGATAAATAACGTACGAGGAAAAAATGGCCCGCGAAGTATCACAAGAATGCGAAAGCGACATACTGTAGTCATGAGATAAGCTAAGAATCTAGAAACTCGAGAGATTCTCTCTATATACGAGAGTTGGAATAAAAACGAGCCATGTTAAATGAATAACAATGAATGAATAGAAGTGCGCGGATACATAGGGTCGGGAAAAAAGAGTCGGCTGAATTAAAATCGACCGAGCTATCGCAGCGGAATGCAAGAATGCAAAAGAAGGAAAACAAGTGCCGGCGTACCTATAGAGAGTAATGAAAGTTTATACTACAGTAAAAATAATATTGAAGTGAGATAAATATTGCAGTGTATCACTTAAATTATATTTAAAATCAGTTTAAAATAAAGGATTTTTATTCGATGTAAAAGAAAAGAAAATAAAAACGTATTAAAAAGTACTTTAAAAATGAGAATGCACTTGTAAAAAATACATTCGTTATAATTTCTTAAATTGTATTTAAAATTTTCTATAAAGGATTTAGATTATCCATATTTGGAAATGCATCTTGGTTGCTGTTTGAAAGCTTGAGCAGCGAATCGATTTAAATTTCAACTCACGTTACAAAGGAAGAGCCTATAATTCTTTGGCGTCCATGTTCGCGTGATTCCAAGAAAACTTATTTTTGTTTGTTTGTGCAAGTCAATGTTAGAAGCCAGTAAGATTAGATGGTAAAGCTAATTCTTTCACGGTACTTTGATAATGCAAAAATTAAAAATGCAACTAACCTCCTGTGACATTGTTTTTTTATTTATGATAAAACACAGAGAAAAAGTAATGTTATTTCTAAGTTACTTCCAAAGATGATAACTTGTAATTTTGATAATAGTACGTTCAATAGACTGCGTGACCATGACAATAAAAAAGTTCTGAAAATGAAATAGTTATAAGTAATACATAATATAAATATGCAATAAAATTTACTCGCACCATGGTGCATTGTACTTGAAAATAAATTTTACTTTATAAAAAATAAAAAAAAAAAGAAAATGAAGCAACTTTTTACAGTTTGCTAAATATTTGTTATATGAAACAAAATTACAAAGTTAATAGACATAATTTTTTAATGAGCGTATCAAAAATCATGTAATGACGATACTATTTTTCAATAAGTTTGTTTCGCACTCGCAAACACTTTTGCTTGGAAGCTTTAGTGGGTCATAAGTATAATTTTTTTTTACATTACGATGTGTGACTGTGAAAAATTATTTTTCTTTTCAATTGAAAAGTATCATTAAAACTGTCAAGTACGATGCATATATCTTACTTCACCCTTCTATTGCACCTACTTTGCCCAACAAAAAGGAACGACTTTGTCAAAGTCTCCTCCCCAAAAAAATAATGATTCATCAACAACTAAGTATTTATACCTCGCCATGTCAATCAAGCAAAAGTCAGACCACCGTTAAATAACCCGCGCGCCCCGAGCGCTGATCCAATTAGTCATTGGATGGATCGTGCAAGGGGGTGAGTGAGAAATGTACACACGTTCCAATCGATCGGCCTTTGGCAAGGTTCTCAAGCTTCTTCGATCGATGACTGCACTCGCCCAGACTGCCTGGCATCGCCGCCGATGCACGTCCGATTGTTTTTGTTTATTGTACTTGCGTATAAGGAGACGAGAATTCGAGCACCGCCTCTTTGATCGAGATTTGTTAAGAGGATGCGAGTTTTGAGATCGGGCTGAGGAAGGGGCGTGTGTGGATTATTGTCTATGTGAACGTTATTTTGCTTTTTAAACGAATTTTATCACATTAATTTTGTTATATTATAAAAGAAAGGGAATAAAAAGTATTTTGAATTTAAAAAAAACTCTGATGTGAATATTTATCAAAAATGCCTATTTTTTATCGATTTAAGGGGACTTTGGAGGTTAGACTAGGTTTTATTTCGTAGTTTACAAACTACGCTTTTAATTTACGAAATTCTTTAGATATTTAGGTTTTCCACCATTCTGCTGGCCTCAAACAATGGTGGAAGATTAAAAAATGCTAAGAATTTTGTAAATCAAAAGCGTATTTTGTAAACTACGAAATGAAACCTATAGCCTAACTTCCATAGTCGCCTTAAGCCATTTCAAACTTGTTGAGTTCAAACTTGTTTGTTTTCTGCTATATATGGATTTTATATCAAAGAATTTAAAAAAGTGAAAATAATTTTTTCTATTATTTATATGAGTTTTTTTTCTTAATCTTATTTCGTATTGGCAATTCTTAAACATGAAGTTATTTTTATAATTTTTGCAACAAACAATATTATATCTCTGAAATTTTTAACGCTATGCTGAATTCAAAATTACGTCAAAATCGTATACCTATATGAAATTTTGATAAATAATTGGGATTTCAATAATGAATAATGAACACCTTAATAGACACATAGTCCTCTTGCAGTATATCATTAGCGCGGAAACACAGTTTTTCTCGTAATTATTCATAGTACTTCTTATTAACAGATTAATTGAGTAATTTTAAACAATAACAAACAAAAAGAAAAGGAATTGAAATCACGAAATTTGAAGCAAAAAATTGTTTAAATTCACAAGTATCAGCGTGTTGAATTCGTGTACGTATTTGACGCGCCTACGCGTTTTACTTTTTTGACCACTCAAGCTATTTTCATTCCTCGTGAGCATCAGGTGATCGCAAATGCAAGAATAGATCGTCGAACGCGTTTTTTACTTCGCTCTCTCGCAGTCTTTTCTGTTTTTATCAAATAAAACTCTATATAGTTTAATTAATAAGATATAATGTAGAGGTATTGATCTTTCACGAACCAAGATTGTTACTAGTCAATTTATTTTCTCTCGACGTTTCAGAAGGCTTGCAACTTCCCTCTTCAAGACTTCAATAATTTAAACTAAAATTTACATTTTGGGTTCGCAAAGATATCCTAACATTCTTGGAATAGTTTATTTCGAATGGACGTTTCGCGCACTTGTTATTGTAAGGCTGCCGTGGAGCAAAGCCATGTCAGTGGCTACCGATACTCGACATTATATAGTTTAATATCTGAAGAGAGACTAAAAATTTTTTAGTTTTCAACAATGAATGCTTTGTTTGAAAATTAACTTATATAAAGTGTAACAAATATCACTCATTGTACATCATGGATAGAGCTTCGGTTGATAAGTATTGCAATGAGAAGGCAGAATAGCCTCGTGCCGATCTTAAATTATAGACAGTGACTCACCCTCGGCGTGATTCCTATTTATCTTATGCGACTATATCTACTAAAATTTGAAAAAAGGCGAATCAAAACATTCTTTACAAGCATGTTATAACAAATATTAATGAGTAATTAATTTTTATAAAATATGTACGAACTTTAACTTAATTGTTTTTCGAATAGCAATTGAAATCTGATTCTAATAGTCAACCATTTTTTAAGAATCAATAAATATTTTAAACTCATCTATAGTATTCCGATTCTTAGCAATTTAATACCTAATCGAATTTAAATAAATGCACAGTTGAATCAAAAAATGCATAAGAAGCATTATCAAAAATAGCATCAGATCCTAATACATCAATTAATTTCTCTCTTTCTCTTATCCTCAGGTATTCGTTACTCGCTGGACGTCTGTCGCGACGAGGTCAAGGCTCTGTCCGCCCTGATGACCTTCAAATGCGCCTGCGTGGACGTACCATTTGGCGGGGCTAAGGCCGGTCTCAAGATCAACCCCAAGGAGTACTCGGAGAGCGAGCTCGAGAAGATAACGCGCCGATTCACCCTCGAACTGGCCAAGAAGGGCTTCATAGGGCCTGGCGTCGACGTGCCCGCACCCGACATGGGCACAGGCGAGCGCGAGATGTCCTGGATCGCCGACACCTACGCCAAGACGATCGGCCACCTCGACATCAATGCTCACGCCTGCGTCACCGGCAAGCCCATCAATCAGGGCGGCATTCACGGAAGAATTTCGGCGACAGGCAGGGGCGTTTTTCATGGTATCGAGAACTTCATCAACGAAGCCAACTACATGAGCATGATCGGTGAGGATTCTACTTTATTTTTCTAGAGCGGCCTAGATGCCTTTGAGAAATTAAAGAAATACTCTATCATGGTTTTTTGTCTTTGGTAAAATGTGAACAGGTACGACACCGGGCTGGGGTGGCAAGACCTTCATTCTGCAGGGTTTCGGTAACGTCGGCCTGCACACGATGCGCTATCTGCACCGCGTCGGCGCCACCTGTATCGGGGTCATCGAACACGACGGCTCCATCATTAATCCCGACGGCATCGATCCCAAGGTACTTAGGCGGGCTGAACAAAAAATACGAGCTGTCAAATTGTTTTCATTAAAGTTTTTAGAAAACTAGCTCTGCCGAAATTAAATTTCTTAACGATATCGTGTAATAATAACTATTGTAGTATTAACAAAAATTGTATCTGATTTATTTGTATAGAAACTGGAGGAGTACCGCCTCGACAACGGCACCATCGTCGGCTTCCCTGAAGCAAAACCTTACGAGGGCGAGAATCTTATGTACGAGCCTTGTGACATATTCATTCCGGCAGCCGTCGAGAAGGTCATTAATAAGGAAAACGCTGGTCGTATTCAGGTAAGTTTGACTATAGAGATAGAAGAATATAATATGCGTTATTACTATATTATAATATTCACCAAACTTTAAATATAACTTGTAGGCTAAGATCATAGCTGAGGCTGCTAATGGCCCAACAACACCCGCAGCTGACAAAATCCTCATTGAGAAGAACATCCTCGTCATTCCGGACTTGTACGTTAATGCTGGTGGTGTCACTGTATCTTTCTTCGAGTGGCTCAAGGATCTCAACCACGTCTCCTATGGTCGTCTGACCTTCAAATACGAAAGAGAATCAAATTACCACCTTCTTGGTAAGTGTAAATTCTTTTCTCTGCAACACGTACTTTAAATTTAACTTAACATTAACCTTGAGCCAATGTTATGAAAATTAAATATTAAACATTAATTTCTAATATCTAAAATTTATGACGATTTTTATTTATTACAGAATCCGTGCAAGAATCCCTTGAACGTAGGTTCGGACGTGTCGGAGGTCGAATCCCAGTCACACCGTCTGAGTCTTTCCAGAAACGTATTTCTGGTGCTTCCGAAAAAGACATCGTGCACTCCGGTCTGGATTACACCATGGAACGATCTGCTAGAGTGAGTAAAAAATTAGTTTAAATATAGATCTCAATGTACTTCTACTTTTATTTTTAATTCATAAATATTCTACAATACTATTAATCTTCCAGTGTTTTATTGCATAACAAACATAAATTTTCATTGCAGGCTATCATGAAGACGGCAATGAAATTCAACCTTGGTTTGGACTTAAGGTCAGCAGCGTACGCGAATTCGATCGAAAAGATCTTCACGACGTATTCCGAAGCAGGTCTCGCCTTCTAAGCTCGTTAAACTAGTCATTAAGTGGTACATACATACACACGCATACGCATTAAATGAAAAGAAAAAAAGAAACACCCACATTCACAGTGAATTTATCCAAACGGAAAAAAGTAAAAGAGAGAACATGTGAAGAAGTTGCGCGAGCGTGACACAAAAGAGCAGTATTCGTTTAACGCAATTGTTACGATATTGTTAACAATCAAAACCGAAAAAATGTGTTAATAATTGCCGCATCGAGTATTCAAAAGATTTGCAGCCTGGTTAGAAGATTCCATGGAAAAAAAATCCGACCAACTGCTATTGGTGCGGAAATTTCCAGAAGATCTCTAATTACAAAGTTACTTACTCACACGCATTTAAATGTTACTTACATGTTTGTTACGCCACGACGTTAAATCTCTACGCTAATCGTAGTTGACTTATTTTTTAAATGAATTTCAAGTGCTTATTTTACAAATCGTGTTTTTGATGAAATTTTATGTCCAGAAAAATGGAAGAATTTTAAAATACAGGCTCTGGCAAACTTCAGTGTTTCCTCTGTTCGTTGCTCAGTTTTAAATCGTTTAACATTAATGTCTGCCGTTTTGCTATAAAAGAAATGTTTCGAGAAAAAGGAGAAAAATAAATGAACAAAAAAATCATGTTGCGTGATACATTCTCCGCAGTCGCAGGGCAGCATATGCGTTTTATATTTGAATTTTTATTAATGAACTTTTAACTCTTAAGAATCAATTATTGTTAATTATTGTCCCGTCATTTGGTGCTCGTTTGTGTTTTCACTTTTGAAAATCAAAGGCATGACAAGCAGCAATCAATAAACAAGATTCACGACAGCTTTCTTGCAGTCTTAAGATTTATTTCTTACAAAGCGCGATATAATAAAGGAGGGTTATTTTTAAACGAAAATAATGAAAGTAACTTAACCAATGTACTTCTGTCAGCGTTATTGCGGTATACAAAAGCCCGTAATTGTATTTGTAATAATGGAAGAATGACATTTGTTACACCAACAGCAGCAATTACGTTAAATAAATGATATACACGTTGCAACGTGATTTAAATTACTTATTTTTTTTTATTTTTCCTTCCAATTTCATTTTAAGAAAAGTTTTACGAATACAATATTAAAATAAGTATAGCCTAATCAAAATACATACAAGTTTATATATACATCGTAGTTAAACCAATCATTATTTAAATTGAAAAGTTAAACTTATTTTGTTATTAGTTTATTTAACTCATTAAATTAAATGTTATAATACTGTTATATCTTTAATATAAATTGAAAGAATGTCAGAAAAATATACATTTAATTTAAATTTCTTGAGTTTAATTAATGTTTGATATATTCATGGAAAAAAGGATAACTTAAAGATTAAGTGGCTACCTAAGAGAAAAATTTTATCAACAGTTGCAGAATATAACTATGCACTTTGAAACACAAAGTTGTTTTTCCTTGAGCTAAAAGTATACCACTTATCAACACAATATAATTATTAAAAAGTACTTAAATTTTTTTTACAATATTAAGAAGTTTATTTACTCTTTACATTTTTTATTTACGTATTATAATTAACTAAAAATAATTACTTTGATGTTGTGTTCTTCTTTTTACAAGAAAATAAATTTGAATGGGTTGAAGGCTGATTTTAGTTAAAACTCCTCAAAACCGTAAAGAAAGAAACAGCCCCTCTAATCATCTGAAAAGTAATCAAAGAAAATCATATTTAATATGATATAAACTTACATAAGTTAAAAATTTATTTGTTTTTTTTTTGTTGAGAAATTAATCATTTTAAAAAAGTTAGATTTTCTTACTGTATTGTATATTTTTTATATTTATAATATGAAGAACTGTATATGTATTTTTTAGTTGAGATTAAGAACTTTTGACTGGGAAAAACTAGAAAAGGCTATTTTTGTAAAAGTTATTATGTAAGGTAGAAAAAAATGAAAAAATTTTATTTTGATAGACTAATCAAAATTTTTAAAGGAGCTAAGTTTTCAATTTTCTTTATTCGAAAAATCTTAATCTCTATAATCCAAAAAAGATAATTAAATAAAAGTTTCAGTTAGTAAAATGATAACGTAAGGAATTCAAATCTTAGAACTATTTTCTTTTGTTTCTTGATTTGATAGAAATTCTTTATTCTGAATATTTTTACTACTAGTATAATTCTACACATACGTTTCCAAATGACTCCATGTTGAGCTTGATCTGACCACCGGCGAGTAGCTGGTAAGGAATTTGCGATCTTGTAAGTAAGATCAGCAAGAGGCTATTGAGTCGCAATCGGTCACTCCTATAGGGCGGCACGATGTAGGCTGCGTCAGCTACTGCTCCGCTCTTTTTATTGATTATGTGCAGAAAAAATACAGGACATCAAGTTATTAATGCATATATTTAGACCAATTCACGTAAAATTAAGAAATTAAAACTTTTAAATTTAAATTTGGTCTAATCAGTTCTATTTTATGCAAAGTGAACATATAGATCAAAAAGGTTAAATTAAGAGTAAATTAAAAAATGGATTTATCATTTTTTTTACAAAAGTCGAATTTTTGAAATTTCAAAAATCTCAAAAATTTACGGGCGCTCTACATTATGTTTCATGTGCTGCGCTGCGTCGTACCGCTCGAGTCACCTTCTATATACATACTTTATTGTCTTGGGTCGATCAACTTAGACGTAATAGACGGTTCTTGTTTAGGTCTTTAAGTTGATCGACCCATGACTACAAAGTATGTAGAAGGCGACCCGCGAGCGATACGATGCAGCGCAGATCACGGAACATAATGTAAAGAGCCCGTTATGTTTTATATTTCATTTAAGATTCAAATGTTTGAAAAAATGTGTGAAAAAACTAAAATTTCTTAATTTTAGTCAGGGAGTTTTTTAAATTCAAAGTTTTTTATTATCTAGGTGTAAAGTAACTAATTTTTCTTATTAATCTAAAAGAGGTAATAATGAATGTATTTTTCAAAATGCCAAAATATTAAAATACAGGGAATGGGAATATATCATGAAAAAATTTCATTAGATTCATTAGATAAAATCGAAAAATAATA
>JAPYZB010001507.1:0-14678 GCA_030522745.1 Eupelmus kiefferi | reverse complement strand
TTGAGATGTGAGCCTCAGTCATTTTTAATTAATAACTGTCACTGTTATTCACAATTACCTTAAACAAGTCTTTTGAATACGAAGGTATTCATTTTTTAAAGAGTTATTTATTATTTTAGTATATATTCAATTTAGTCTTAAAAAGGTAGAACATATTTATTTATATGGAAAAAACTATACTATGCCGTGAATATAACAAGAAAATAATAAAAAGAATAACATTGCGTTGTTAAAGAAATATATATGTTTTATGAATGTAACCAAACATTTTATTATACTTACCAAGAGAGTGTCTGAGGTGCGGGTCACAAATCTTTACGAAACTTTGAGATATGATTCTAAGTACCAAAAAATGAGCAAAGCCGCAGCCGTAAGATCTAACGCTGCGGAAAACTCAACTTATGCCCGTTTATGTTCTTTTCACAACGGTCATCCTTGTTTTACTCGGGCGTAAACATCCTGCGAGGCTGAAATCACTTTCTCACACTAGTATCGAAATGGACTATTACCGAATGATCTGTACTAGTTACTTTATTCTTGATTATGCTATTTTAGTAAAAATTAGACTTATAGAGAGGCGCTTATGTAGCCTTCTCTACAAAGTCATATTATTTCTAATATCCCTAATATGAATAATAATATTGAATGTTATAAATTTTTAAAAACAAATTGTTCTATACGATTTCATAAAATCATATTTAAAACAACTATTTTTACATCTTTTATTTTGCAAGATAATTATATAGTTTTTTAGGGTGTATAAAGTAACATTTTACGCATTTTGGAAAATTCTTAAATGCAATTTTCGCTTCCTGATCAAATAATATTTTTCGATTCATGTACGGAAATTAATTTTCTATACTCAAGTGAATATTCTCTATGCCTTACACTGGCAATAAATTCACAAAATTCATTTTTCTGAAATTAAAAACAATGTAGGGGTTTTGATCATAGGGATTAATCATACATAAAGAATTAATAAAAAACTTAAAATTTATTTATGTTACTTCAATTAGTACTGAGGTAAAATTAAACAAAAACTTTCACATATACAGTATTAGGCACACATAACTTTACAAATAAATTCTTAAAATTATAAATATTGTGAAAGAAGTTTTACTTTTATCATTTATACACTAAATATTTATAAAGCAAAGATTTAAGGTATGTATTTTGAAGAATGCAAGGATTTTCATTTTTTTTTATAAAATATACTATTCACATCATATAATTGTAATAGATGTATATAAAATTTATTGAATTTGTGATGAGTGAGAAGTCAAAACTTCTTTATTTGATTCTAGTATGCAATGTTTTCTCTAAATAGTAACAAAATTTGAAGTCATTGCAGATACGAATGGGTAGAAAAGCTTTTCTTTTCTTAGTCCAAGTAAAAACTGTCTTTTACTTTTTTACTCACAGTATGTAAACTCAAGATATACGTTTGTAATTCTTGCTTGTTTAAATTCTTTCGAAGATCAGAAAATTTCTCAATGTATGAGAAAAATATTTACTTAAAAAGCTAAAAGCTTTTTTTTATTTTGAGAGTACTTTGTGATTCTTTTGATGTCATTTGTTTCTCGATGATTTATCATCTTTTCCTCTATTGACTACGTCTGAAAGTCTTGACGCCTTTGCAACTGAAATTGATTTTGAAGTTTGAGCGGTGTTATCTTTTTCACCCTAAAAGAAATGTAAACCAAAAAAAAAATAAAAATTATAAAAACTCAAATAAAAATAGAAAAATTATTTAAATAATATTAATAAACAAAAACGAAAAAAAAAAATTTAAAAAGTTTAATATTATCAATGAACCTCGTTAGTAGGTTTTGGAACAAGTCCCAAACCATCCAATACTCCTGGCCTTACTTCTTCAGCTGGAAAAGCTGTTCGCTTTTTACATTTCACTAAATGTGTTGCTAAAATGTAAAAAAATAATCATGTTCATAACTTATTATAAATTAAAATGTTCTATTATAAGTTTAATTACAAATAAAATAAAAACATTACTAAAAAAATATTACCTAGTTGGTTTCCGTCAATTGTTTTGAATCCGCAGGAACACTGCATCTCCCTTTCAAGGGGAATATTAACCAATGGCGAAGGTACCACTACACTGGTCATTGGTCTCTCATTATGAATTTGTCGCTGATGCTCTTTAAAGGCACGCCAACAACAAGTAACGTAACGACATCTTTGACACTTGAGTTCTCCACTAAAAGAATTATCAGTTTGTAGAAAGCTTATTTTAAATTAATGAAATGAACCATACTAAAGAATTAATACATACGGGTAATGTTCTTTCATATCCAAATCTTCTTCACATTCCTGACAACTGCAGCCTGTAGGTACATGAATTTTGATAGGGCCAGACAACCATCTTTTTATTCTCTCAGTGGGCGTAATTTCATGCGCATAATCATCAAAGTGGTAACGTTTTACTGCGTTGCGTGATCTAGCTACTTTTATCGTACTTTCATTACCCGTATATGGAGTTACCGCTGTAAAATAAAAAGGAAAATAAAAGATAAACATAAAATGATATATTATAAATTTTGAATTTTAAATTAATAAATTGATAAATAAAATATTAAGTAAATTTACTAAATCAAAATGCAACAAGAAACTTACTTGGTCCAGTAGCTTGCGTGTGGAGATCCACATGTGCTTTAAGTGAACTCATCTGATTAAACCATAAGCAGCAACGAGGACATTTATTTAGCTTTTCTTCTCTTCTAACAATGTGACGCTGCATGTGCATCAAGTAAGCGTGCACGCTGGACGAACTTGGCTGGCCTTGACTGACGAAATTCATTACTTTGAGGCAGTAAGGACATTGAAGTCCATCGCTTTTCTCGTGGACTTTGTAGTAGTGATCGAT
This sequence comes from Eupelmus kiefferi, assembly GCA_030522745.1. Taxonomy (NCBI): domain Eukaryota; kingdom Metazoa; phylum Arthropoda; class Insecta; order Hymenoptera; family Eupelmidae; genus Eupelmus; species Eupelmus kiefferi. The sequence continues at coordinate 11,797 of JAPYZB010001507.1, read as the reverse complement.
AACGTCTTTATGGCTAGAGGTACGGTAACCACAACTATCGCATTTGTATGGCATCTCTGAAGGGTAGTGCATTGACGATAGATGATTTATTAATAGACCGCTACTTCCTGCAATATTGAAGATAAAGTAATAAAGTAAAATTCCGAAATTTTATTAACGTTAGAAAAAGGAACTTTACAAATAGCTTACCGAATTTCTGCTCGCAAATAGCACACACTAGCATATCACTATCAGAATTTCCAAAATTGCTGTGAGCTTCAGTAACATGCACATTCATTTGGTGCTTTGAAGAGAAGGCTGTGCAACAATAACGACAGACAGGTGCGTCTGACTGACCAGGTACTTGAGGTGGAACGTGACTGACCATGTGTTCCATAATTTCGGTGTTAGAGTGCATTTTTGCAGTACATAAGAAACACTGTTTACAAATAAAATTTTCAAATTAAATTTTTTATTCAATAACGGTTAAATAGTCAAAAGTCCATTAAAATTTACCTTAAAAGTAAACATAATCTTATTTTCTTTTCCGCTAACGACTGGACGCTCGGGTTGCATTGTCCCGTAATAAAACTCCTGCAGAGACACTTGATCCAGCTTACCGTCCCTGGGAATCTTGGGCTCAGGAGTTAAAGTTCGCTCCGCGGGTTCTGGACTTAACGCCGAGTAGGGTCTCTTACGATTTATGTTTCGCTTGTTATTTGGGCCCGGTCGGTTGCGTTGCAGTTCCTGCAGATCGATGCCCGATTGAATGGCTGGTTCTTTGGGTATAGTGACCATTGGAGCTACCGGCGGCGTGGCCACATTATTGGTTGATGCAGTAACCGAGTGCGAATTGCTGCTCGCGTAAGACCAATCAACGAAGGGATTACCTGCGATCTTTGTTAAACGCTCGAGGAAGTTGGGTTCTAAAAAATGAATAAGATTAAAAAAAATAAATCAAATAAAGAATTTAATTGATTAAATTACTGAAATTATTACTGAACTAGTAAATTTGTAAGTTTATATTACCTTTTGTTTGTTCAGCAATATGAGTTATGATATTTTCGAACGCTCTCAATGCAGTCGTTCCGAACATTTCTCTCCAAACTAGTTCATCCAAAAATTGTTGAATCATCGGTCTACTCAACAAACTTAAAGTGTTTTGAAACATACGAGGTACTATTTTTCTCAGGTATTCCATAATGTGATAATTGCTAGATATATTCCTCGGATTTTGATCACTAAAAGCGGATTGGGTGACATTGTGGAAACCCATTTCGAATAAAGTTCCTTTATCAACGGTAAAGTCAGTGAGAATTTTAGAATCTTTATGCACCCACTCTGCTAATGGATGCAAGATATTATTGAATCTTCGTTTGTAGGATCTATCGCCATCCTGAACAGGCTCACAAGCTCGTAATCTTAAATCCAATGTTTCAGGATCTAAGATGCCTAAAACTTCTACTTTTACCTGTACAAAACAATAAGATTATTTATTTATTTAAATTTAATAAAAGGTTGAATACTAGATATTAAGAAGAATAAGTAAAAAATGTCTTTAATCGCGTGTAAAATGTTATCTAAGACGAAAGCAACAGTGACAAACATGCAATTTAAGGCATTCTGTATTTACTTTCGTGGTGCATATACGGTTTTTTTTATACGAGGCGCAGTAGTAGGTGCTTTATTTTCTACAGGGAGAGTGAAAAGTATCCACTTTACGCACAATATATAAAACTTGTTTTTTTGATCCCAGAATTGTAAAATTTATTTTCGTGGGAACCTTTTAATCTATAAAGTAGAATTTTACGGTGTTATGGCAGAAAATACGATTTAATAAAATTAAGAAAAGGCCTTCGATTTGACATATTTGAATAGAAGTTTTATAAAAAAAATCCAAATTTGGAATGGTTATATTAGTCAAGCAGGATTAAGAGTAATGGTCAAAGATTTGATAAGACTAATTTTTATGGATATCGATAATTAGAAGAACATAAATATAATTAAATAATCTGGTTAATCCTATTTGAGAATAAAATTTTTTAATTAAACCGCCTATTTTTTTAACGCAGACCAAATCAGAATTTAATAGAATTTAATATAAATTCTTTAAAATAAAATTAATATAAATTTTTGTTCAGGGTTGATATTGATATTATGATTATGATAGCCAGAAACTTATAAAATAATTACTATTTAATTACCTGTCTAAGGTTACCATCCTGTGAGGTGGTACCTAAACTGATTACTCCAACTTGTATCATGGAGTTCCTTCCTCCCATCTTTTTACATTTTTCCCACACCGCAGCTGTGCAGACGCTTCTTAAACACGCATAGAATGTTTTTACGTAATAATTCGTCACCTTCACCCAAGATATGACATTCTGAACATTTGTTTGGCACGACCAGTGGTAGATGAGTTTTAGAAGGACGGTGGGCGAGTGGGGTGCGCCTTGGAATATTGAGCCCGAAAACACGGAAACAAAACGATCTGGACAACAAGATGAGATCCAAACGTAGCCGCCAGAACACGGAAAGGTACCCGCATCACTGTACATGCCGAGCTTAAGCTTCTGATGAGGATGCTTTTCACAGAATTGTTCGGCTCGTACCAGCCCCTGCTGGATCAGCCATTCCGTGAATTTGGTCGCCGCATACATGAGTACACCCTTCACCTTAATATCTGTCATAGAAAGTGTGTTATAATAATTTCGTCTGAACGAATTTGATTAAAGTTAAAACTTTTGTATATTACAAATATAATGTATAGGTACAAACCTAAATCTGCTCTTTCCTTCTGAGCAACTTGTGTTGTAACATTTTTGGTTTTGAGATTTGGTCTAGCAACAACAACTAATGATGGATAAGTTCTACCACCATTCATTTTATTGAATGTGACTTCCCTTCCATCTGGTAAATTCCTCTTTGTTTCATCAAGGATTTCTCCAGCTAAAACCAAAAGCAGCAATTATAAACACATAATAAATTTGTGAAAATAAAAATTTATATAAATGTTCTTGATAAGATTTGTATGATTGTAAACTGAAATTCAGGTGTTAATGAATGATAAAATCTATTATTAAAAAACAATTTTTTGTTAACTACAACTTACACCTATTCTCGTCAGTTGTTTAAAATTGTTAAGCTGTAGTTAGTATGTGTCTAGTATTAAAAAAATGCATTAATAAAGATCTAGTTAACAATATATTACCGAATAATAAAAGAATCAATTATTTTATAATATAGACTAATAAAGGATTAACACTATCTATTTCTCTGTTAATAAATAATCGAAAAGTCAGCTCTTTTTCAATATAAAATATCTAAATAACTATAAATTGTATGACCTTTTATATTTAACATATAAAAAATCTATTATAAAGTATATTTTTACCTGCTACTTTGTTTCCAATAGCAATTCCTCCTATACTTGTTTGTTCTGATGGCCTAGGCATCACATGAGTTGTTGTTGGCCTATTCTCTGCCTGTTGCTTAGGCAAAGTTTTTATTCTGAGATTCGTAACACCCTGAGGTGTTGTTGAAACTGAAAATATTATCTTTTTAGTAAAAACTCAACTACTTAACTAAGAACTAAATTTTTTAGAGATACTCTATATATAAAATATATTAAAAGTATAACAATTCATTATACATACTTGGTGTAACTACATGAGTTGTTGTTTTTGGTGTACGCTTCACTGGAGCAGGCTGTAATATTATTAAAGATTAAAGAATTAAATTAAATTTTTTTAAAAATAAAGATATTTTCTTTCAAATGCAAAAAATAATTTTACATACTTCTTCTATAATGTCTGCTTGTTGTACTTGAAGTACTTTTGTTTTGCGGCCAGATCTTGTTATCTTGTACTGAAATCCCAGAATAGTTTAAATAATTAATAATAAATCTTATTTAATCTGGAAAAATATACAAAATACAACATTTTAAGTACCTGTGAATTTTCTAATTGTGGTTGCTGAGGTACTGGGGTGATGGGTGCTACTACAGGTGATGAAGTTGTCACAGTGCTCATTGTTGTTGAAGTTGCATTTGTTACATTTGTCATAATAGACACTGGTGCTGCAACTGCACCTAAAAATAAAAGTGTGAAAATCTTGTCTTTTACAATATAATTAAATTTTCTAAAAATTATAATCTTCTACTTGTAGAAATTAATTTTCTATGCAAAATTTATTACTGCCAATAATTAAATAATTGTTCAAATAATTTCAAATAATTGTTGTTAATCAATTTAATCATTAAATTGACAGAAATACTCATGAAATATAATGATAAATCAGTACAATGTTAGTGCATAATACCTTGTTGTGGTGCAACAGTACCAAGGATGACACCCATTCGAGGATCCATGACAAGTTGAATATTCCCTTGAGGTGTTGTTGTACTATTTAGCATGTTTAACTTAATAGTTTGATTGTTTGTGTTGGCTGTTTGATTCTGAAGATTAAATAAGAAAAAATTATGATCATTTGATATAATTTATTTAATATAATTTTATAAATAAAGTTTATATACTCTTAGAAAAAGCTAAATTTCCAATATTTTTATATAAAATATTATATTAATATTAAATTTATGTAAGTGTTAATTTTGTAAGTACATAATTCACTTACGATTAGAGGCAGGGACAGAATGTAAGGATCAGGAGGCAGGATATACTATGGAGATGGAAAAAATTTGATACTACTGAATTATTAGAAAAATAAAATTACCTAATAAGAATGATTACGAATTTTATAAAGCATTAAAGATTTCAATTTTAATAAAATTTAATAACAAACATTTCTGCTTTGTAAATTTCAATAAAAGAATAAAAAAATAAAATTCTATTAAATGTTTTTTTTTACTAATTTCATTGAATAAATTGATTTTAAATTTAAAAAAATAAAATTCACTTAAATCATTTAAAAGAAATTATGTGTACAAAATATGTCTATTTGGAATTATGTAATATAAAAAAAATTATAGGTATAAAGGAGTTTTAAAAAACTACATAGATAAAAATAACTTACAACTCCAATCATTTGAGCTTGAGCATTGGGCTTAACTACTGCAGCAGTTGGTGGTGCAGCAGTAGGTCTGTAATCAGAAATATATATTAAAATTTGAATAACTTCCATAATTTTGTAGTTAAACAAAATTCAATAAAATGAATTACTTACAGTTGATATTGATAAGCATTAACTGCACCTGATTGACATATTAATGTCCCACCATGTTCTTTTACGATAGCCTCTAACATTTTGGAAACCTTGAAGTACAATTATTTTTTTATGTATTAGTAAGTTCTGTGTGCAAAATTTTGATTTTTATACTAAAATAAAACGTACTTTATTAAATTCATCTTTAACTTTGGTACGGGCTGCCAACTGACATGGACTTAGAGGCTCGTCCATGCACTCCATCCTTAACGTCATCCCTTCTGGTCTCATATTGCTGATTGGGCGAGCAATTATTTTGCCTTTAGTCATAACCATCTATGTACCAACCAAGTTGGTTACCTGAATAAAAAATGTATTTTTAAAACTATATTTTTAAATTATTTAAAAATATTTATATAAATTTTTTAAGTGCATAAAAAATAGGTATCAATAAAATTTGTTTCTTCTTTTTCAAAAATGTTATTTTAAACAATCGCTAAAATAGTAGTATTGAGTAAATTAAATTACATTAATTTCTTTATATGCTTAAATTTTTTATTCAATTTAATTAAGATATATCAAAGGTGAATAGACTGTAAAAGTTAAGTATTCTCTGTTTACAAACATAAATTTTATCTTGTGATAAGAGTGCAAGTATCGCATTAACACTTTCATAAAACTATGGTGTCGCACATGCAAAAAGCCATGGCAAATGACACCGTAAATAATTATACTCAGCAAAACATTAATAATACTTAAAAATTTCGAAACAATTAAAATCCACCATCACAAGCAGCCAATACAAAATTACCAAATCAGTACCCAACCATCAGCGTTCTGCATTCCAAGAAACGCCATAATTACATAAACAAGCCAGTAACACTCCTAGCCTATCGCACCAACGTCTAGACCGATACACCTTGCCACTTAATGGAACAACCTCCTATCTCTCCTCCTATACTGCAACAGCAGAAAAGGAGAAACAAAGAACCGAAAGCCAGTCCAACCTCCAACTCCAAAAGCAACTATCACTTATTACTCATTTATCGAGCTATCCGCCTCCTCAAACTCTCAATAAACAAAATAGCCACGAGCAACAATCTCCGTGCGATCGTCTCCAGGAGCTCTCACCTTTAATTAAAGCAGAAAAACAATCGACGCTCGGCTGCCGAAGAACAGCGGTGCGCGGGCTGAGCGGCGATCCTAGCTTTTTTCTTATTGTGTTGTCTCTCTCCCGGCGTGCGCGCAGCGCAGGCGTGCGTGCAGCTACTATATAGCAGCTCTCTCGGCTGCCTTCCTCGCAGCTGCGAAAAACAGGAAGGAGCTCCTATAATTCCAGAACTGCGGCAAGACGTTAATTATCCTGCGAATTCGTGAATTCTCGGGACGCGAGCAGCCCGAGGGGCGGCAGGTCGAAAAAAAGTAGGCAACGGGCTTGCACTGCGCCCAAAGCTAACCGCAAATCCGGCACATTTTCGAGGAGATGGTAAACTCCGGGTATATACGCGCGAATGAGAGGGAGAGCGTGTTGTAAGCGCGCGCGCTGCGGCGGCTTTGCTATAGTTACGACACAGCGGCGCGCGTGCCCGGGGTTTGGAAATGCATTAGTATGGTTTAGAGCAGGCCCGGATCAGGTGCCTTAAGTTTGGTGATACGGTCTTGGGACCGGGTGGAGCAGTCACGTAACACGTCAGATAACGGGTGCTAACCTGAAAAAATTTTGTGGTTGTTGAGACTGGAAGATAAAGGCTATGTCAATTATTAAAAATCGTAAGACTGGAGCTTTAAATTAGAAAAATATAAATTTATAAAATAAAACAAGTGCCTGAGTAAATGATGCAAACAGACGTTTCTGACGTTACCTGTCAAAACCTGTGACTGGTCTGGTGAAATGGCAAGAGCTGATTTGTTTTGATATGCTTTGTAAATTGACAATTCCTTACTAAAAGGAATCACGCGCGTGAAAGGTACTTACTAGTTAATGGTATCGATGTTTTCTGAGGTAAGGAGGTAGGTTTGAGTCTTTGGCCTAAATTTACTTTCAATCGACACTTGTTTAAGTCTTGACTCGAACTTCCAATATGGCAGCTATATATACAGTCGTATCGCCACCATATTGGAAGATTGAGTCAAGACTCAACAAGATAACAAGATTGTCGACTACAATTTCGAATTTTATGGCTATAAATGTTCGGAATAAATCCCATGGGATCCTATTTATCTTGATTTATAATATAATATATGGGAGCCCTTATATGTGGTGCCATTTAGCTAAAGTAAGAATTTAATATATGGGAAACGATATGGCTATACGTAAATGGTCAGATTTGGTCAACATCATGGGAGCTTACATGGGGTCCCATATAAGACCAACACAACTAAACCAAAATCTATACGTTCCATATAGGGCACCATGTAGGTTTTCGTGTGGTATACCATGTGACCCATTATGGATACCCATACGAATTCCCATGTAGGTTCCTACATTATATGTATTTACCTTTGCTAAATGGCACCATGTATAGGATCCCATAAGAGCTTCCATATATTATATTCTAATTTAAGGTAAATGAGACCCCATGTGGGTTACCATATGGTTTCTTATGTAAAAAATTCCTACTTCAGCTAAAAGGGATCCCATATGAGATCCCGTAAGATTTCTCTTATATTATATTCTAATTCAAGATAAATGGGATACCCTATGCAATCCCATATGCGCCCCGATCAAAATTACTGATGGGGGCCTATATACCCCAGTGAAAATAATGAATGTATCGAAAGTGTATCAAAGTGTATCAAAGTGTATCCAAGTGTAGTATTTAGAACCAGACGTTGATACAATTTGATACACTTTTGCACACTTTGATACACTTTGATACATTTCTCAAAAAAGTTAACTGAAATTAATTTTTTGTATCCGCTAGGTGTTACATACTTTGATACACTTTTGTGCTAAAGTCGCTACACCAAAACTCGATGTATGTAGATAGATGCTAAACTATACCGATAATTGAAGAAAAAGTTTTGAAGATGACTCGTTCATTCCAAGTTTTATTGACACGGAGTATGCGGGAAAAGGGTTTCAACAAGGCTTTGAGGACCATTATTTTTGACACCTGAAAATGAATATCAGTACCATAATTCCATCAAATAGGCCTTTATTTTTGAATTATAAACTATTAAATCAATATATTCTAATTATTTATGGTAATAAAACTAACAAGGAGAGGGCAAGGATTGCGGGTCATGGATTTTGCTGAAACTTTTTCCGGGGCTTCTTTGGCCAAAATAAGACCAGTGTCTCAGGGTTTTAATGAATAGGCCTTAAAATTCGAATTATGGATAAATTTAATAATATCTTAAAAGAAATAGTTTGTACGTAATATTTTAATAATTCTGTTTGCTTAAGTCATATCTTAAGTTCCAACAAAGAAAGTAAAACTAGAAAAATTAGCTTCAAAATGATTTTTTGAGAATTAAAAAATATTAATTTGGTCTATAGTTATGGTTATTTGAATTAGAGCAACAGAATTATACTGTTTAATTGTAAATATTAGTAGGTCCGAATTTAGATAAGTTTTTGTTGCTATAATTCAGCAAAATCCATGACCCGCAACTCTGGTCCTCTCCTTGTAAGTTCAAAAACTTTTAATGTAAGCTTTAATTCGATAAAAAATATTGATTCTTTCAGAAGTTATAAGTAATTAAACAAAGTATACAAACAAGATTGAAAATTGATCTTATATTTTAAGAATTATTTATAAAAAAATTTAGTACCTTTTTATCCCATGTTCGATTCCTATTTAGCTTTTTAATATTTTGTGAAATAATGACTCAAGATAAAAAAAAATAAATATATTGTAAAGTAATCAAAAATATCATGGAAAATAATATAAAGTTTGATAAAATAAAGTTAAAAAGTGTTTGCGAACATAAAATAAAAATAACAAAAACGTTATCTCAAGGAAAATAACGTGAAAAATGCAACTGTTTGAAACAAAGGCTAATTGTCCAGGAAGGTCAAAAATATCGTCATGTAATCAAATATAAAGAAAAAATACAATTAAAGGAATATTAGAAATATTCAGCAAATTAATTTAAAAATGTGGAAAATTAACTGAAAACTCTATGAAATTATATATCTAAGTAGTTTCTAATATAGTACTAAATAGTTACATTTAAAGATCTAAGATGCAGCCCCATCCACCAAACAGCACTTTGTCAAAATAACATAAAATTAAAATTTTATTTTAGTAATATAATTTTTAAACTGCCCCTGTCCCTCCCTTTCTGCTTTAAACTGGCAGCCCCACTGACTCACCCACCAATAAATAAATTAAATTAAATCATTGCATCGCCATATAATAATCCACTTCATGAAAAGATTAAAATATTTAAATAAAAGAATGAAAATCAAGCTCAACTGGCAAGACCTAGACCCTTAGACGAAAAATCATCGCATCACGTAGCAAGTGAGGGTTTCTCTAACCGGTTAACCGGTAGCGTATAGCGGTCGAGCATGCATCAATTAATCTAATACGACGCACTTGCAAGCGCTAATGCACTGGTCAGTGGTCGCTGATATACGAAGGTATATAAGGTGTAGAGCTGAATCTGAGTATTCCGTGAAACAGCGACTATTTGCAGTACGCGTTAGAAAGACGGTTAGGCGATGGTTTAGGCGAGTGTACCTTTCGAGATTCTAGAAAACTTCTAGAAAATTATGTCCAAAAATCTGCATTCCAAATCTGCATTATTTTGAAATATTAATAAAAAAGTATTTAACTATTTCAATAGGCCCTAATTAAAACTTAGCTAGATTGATTGAAATTTCATATAAAGGATTAATTTAAATTATATACAGAAAACGAATCATTTCATTTATCACCAGTTACCGAAATCATCCCAAACAATACCAACTATTATAATCGCTAAATCTATCATAATAGTCAATCAAATAACCGCGCGCATTTGATAACGTCATCTAACATAAAGAAAACAACGTATGTACCTCCACTTAACCACCCACGCGGGACTCTGTCCTCGCAGTCTAAAAAACGAGGGTGCAAAAAAGCAAGCTGCATCCATTGTCGCTAATATGCTGCGAGTGCAGCACATGTGCGCTACATCTCTTTCTTGCAATCTATGTAGCCGCATCTTCCCATATAGTAATTACACAAGTTTATTTTTGAAAAATTCAAAAAATCCACTGATTGTGTTTTCGAAAAATTAATGTTTGAAAGAGCACTTGGGATCGGAAACGCGTTGAAAGCCGCAACGTTTATAGATAATTTATTTATAGGCACTAGATAGAAAATTAATCATGTCTATAATTTTAAGATACACTCTTGTCTGCATACTATAGTTAAATTGTACTAGTGGTAATAAAAGCTTGAAAACTGTATAAAGTGGGAACTTGTTCTCTTTTACGCTTTCCATTATTTATTTCATATAAGAAAATAACAAAAATTTATTAAAAAATGTAATCATTACGATGTAATTTTTCAAAACAATATTTTAACACTTACGTCTGCTGGGTTATGTATTTGAAATATTAACTTTCCGATAATTCTATAAATTTTATATAAATTGGGAAGCCCTCAAACAATGCGAATTCGGTACAAACCGATTTTCAAAAAAGTGGACTTACGCACTTACCTTGGGAATCCATAGATACACGCACACAAGCACATACTCACCACACCCATACATATACAAATACACATACATATACATACCTTTAAAGGGAATGCCGTAACAAGCTCACGAGTACGCTGCGTTGGTGAGGCTAATTAGAAATTGCGTTTTATCAGGCGCGGCAGCTGCTACTGTCAGCGACTCTAATATGCGTCCGTGCGGCTTCTTGCGTTGGCGGCTAATTAAATCGGCCCGGCGACGTATTTCCCCATGTATATATACATATACATACGTACATGTGAGTACGCTTGTGACATGCCCGCAACTGGGCATTTTTTGTCCGATTTTCGATATCAGAATCTGTTTTTGGTAGACTGTAAAATTGTAGGGTGAAAAATTTGGTGAATGGTACCTTGCAGTTTAAGAAGGTTGTTTTGGTTTACAGACTTTCGATTTTCATATTAGCTTTGTGGTTTTGTCATGTTATACGAGTACATTGCGTTACAAGGGAGTAATAAAACAGTAAGTTCCCGAGGGAAAAATTAACTTTGTTTACATGTTGCACATAATTAATTAGGAATTATGGAAGATTGCTGAGCTTCTAGGATAAAATTTTTCAAATGGCAAATTACGGTACTTTATTCATGGTTTGAATTAAAATGATATTTTGTATCGCATTTTTTATCGGTAATATAAATCACGAGTGTGCTTTATACGAATATTCTATTTCATCAAATCCAACTTTCAACATTCGGGCAAAGCCGCAGATTGCGTTGGGGCTTTATGGGACTTTTGGAAGGTACAACGTACAATTCAATTACCACTGATATATATGTTATTTTCGGCGAGCATCCGCAGGGATTCGCACAATTTTACACGTTACAGGCGTATTACAGTTTCAATGCGCTTTGCTTGTACTATGGAATTGAAATAAACGAGGCTGTGATCGTATAATGAACTATTTTAAATTAGTTATTTTTTGTGGTACTTATGCAAAATAGTTCCTGTTAGGAAATTTTTT